>JAYKKI010000043.1:18820000-18992500 GCA_039881145.1 Druceiella hillmani
GAAATAATCTGACGCTATTGTGTCAAATGTCTTCCCTATTCAACTTCCGTTGGGGGTGCCTCTTTGATATTATTACCGTTAAATTATGAAATTATTTAGGAGCCACAGTTTGTTTTAGCCGCCGAAATGTGAACGGACATGTTTATTTTCGTGTTTAAATGTCTTACGCGACATTTATTATTGTAAAAATAATTTCCTTTATTTTGAGTTTAATGGTTATATATCCTGTATTGGTCTTCTGTTTGTATTTGTGCGTATGTTTGTTTATATTTTTTGATCTTTTTTATGTTAAAATATATGGAAGTAATTTTAGTGACAATATTTAGATATGGTCTGGTATGCGGGGAATCTAACCGATCTACTTGATTGTGCATTTCAATTTCATTCAGAGATTTAGTTTGCAAGACCTTTATGTAGACCCACAAAAAAGTCAATTTTTGGTTAATCTGGGAACCTAGCAGGTTAGGAGTTTGGTGCATATCGACCAAATCACCGACTTTTAAATTCTGCTTAGATAGCTTCAAGTACAGAAGCTGAGGAGTGCGCTTACCAGCAACCCACGGCGACGTTAAAGCGTCTGACACATCTACAAACATGAGTGTTTAATACGTGTTTATCGTTCATCAGTGTCTAATACAGATAGTAACGTAAACTATTTTCATCATTTATATGTCTAACATTTACTTCTTCTAATGTTTGTGTACTTTGTACATTCTTTACAGCAAATAATTTATGTGCGTTTATTTTTTTATTAATTTATTCATAAATTAATAAAGAAATAAACACAAATAAATTTCTTCATAAATTACTACGCCAAATAATAATAAACGTTCAAGCGCCTTAAACTCGACGGCGCCTATTGTAAATGAAACACTTTAACTAAATATTGATATTTTCACATGATGAAAAGATTAAAACTTTTCGTATGGTTACTCAAATTTTTCACTCAGTTTACATTGAGCCTGATATGTATATGTATACATATAAATATATGTATATATATATATATATATATATACATATATATATATATATACACAAACACATATACATATGTACGTACTAATTTTTTTAGTCGTGTTAATTAAAAGAAAATACTACAAATTATTTTTTTCATTTTAACTTATTTTCTACAGCAGCAAAAACGAACACTTTAAACCCGAATTCTTTTCAATCTTTCAAGCATCAAATAATACTAAATTCCGTACCAACTGTCGTAGTTTTAGTTCTGCTAATTGATCATAATCTTGCATGGCTACTCATTTAAACGTAATTGCAATATCTTTGGCAGAACACTGCCTTACATAGTTTTGTACCAATTAAAATATTTTCAAAAATATGTCGTCTTGAATAATTTTTCTCTATCTTGTGGTATGCTGGTACCGATAAAGAATATTTATATAAATTGGAAGTGATTACGTTCACCGGATCAAATTTAACTCTTAGCCTTGTTTTTTTTTTACTTTCTCCAATTTTAAAATACAATTTACCGAACTCCAAAACTCTTACCCGAGGAACTGGTACTAATATAAAGTGGCACGTTTTCTAATATCTAGTGTTTTTCATTTAAATTTATAATTATTATTATTTCTATATAAAACATGATAATCATAACTATACATTTTACTGACTATCGCACAACCAATATTTTCTTTCAAATAAGAAATTTTTCCTGTCATATACTCTGACACCTAATTATTAACATTACCTGTTTTGGACAAATGGATAAGGAAGATAAATTGCGTCATAAATAAAAATAATGACGTTTTAAATTTCACTTGAATAATTTTTCAATTTCAAACTGCCAGGTCCGAGGTAGAATCATCTAGATTTAAATTACTTGTATTTGCAAAATACGCATAATTGAATTATCTGCCTTTGAGATTCTATTTTTGGTACAAAACAAAGTAAGATTAAATTGTATAGCGTACTTATTGAGTGATGATAAAGTAAATATCTCGAAAGTTTAATTGTATCTCTTTTAATAATTTGAAGTTTACGAGCTTTATTTTAATTTAACCGGTTTATTGTAACTATGGATTTAGAAAAGTTAATTTTGGAAAATTTAAGTTTATAAACTTCTTGTTTCTTCACTTAGTCTACTGCCGATCAACAGTTTATTATTAAGCACTTGGCACACTAAGATAATTATCTCAAGTGCTATATAATTTGATATTTCATAATTGTTGAACAAGTATTTAAAATTATTCAACATATATCTGTAAAACCTAAAGATAATGTTACTTTCCCCAAAATCCATGTTTAGAATTCACGAATCGATTTTTATTGTAGTCAAGCAAAACTATGCCTTAAAACACTTAGTCAAGTGGTATGTAAATTCTATGATATCTCATAAAAATAATTAAATTGTGAAGGAGATGTTCTATTTCTTTCACATACTTATTGCATGCATTTATCTATTCTATCTAGAGTCAGATTATTCTATATTGTAAGATATATATTGTTTATGGAATTAAATCTGTGGGATTTTGCTTTATTACTCCTAAAATTATTTGATTTTGGTAACCAATGGCTACGTTTCAAAAGCCGCCCACAGCACTCAAGCCTACGATCGTGATCATTTTCATGCTAGTGGACAACATGTTGAACAGTCGATCCAACTGGAATGGATTATGAACAATGCCTAATCGTAATTATGAGGAAATGGCGGGTATTGAGCAAATTAAAGAGATAATAGCGTTGTATTTTTTTATATTTCAATAAGTACATAATAACTTACATAAACAGTATTGTAAAAGTATAATTTAATCATAGTCAATCATATAATCATCATAGTCATAATCATAGTCATTGTAAAAGTATAATTTAATTTCTATAAGAATTTAGCAATCTTTTGCAAGTTTTACACACTTTGGTATAAAACCTTATTATCGAAGATAATACCATTCATTTAAGTAAAGGATAATGGCCAGTAATGACAAGCTATGTGTCAGTATGATTAATAATGACAGCGATGTGTCATCCGAAAGGTTCCTTTATATTCATGATGGGAAGGTCCAATTTTTTGTGGGAAAAAAGTTATCGCTCCTTAAAGGCAGCGCGAATTGAAGCGTACTTAAATACTTTGGTTCTCGTTAATTATCGACATTGGATAATTTTAAATGGAGTAGGCGAGAGAGCAACGGACGGTGGCGGGGGCGATATCTGCGGACCTACCGGCCAGTCACGGCGCGCGTAGTCGTTATTGAGTTAATCGGAAATATTATTATTACTATTATCATTTTTTTCTTCTTCGCCGTAGAAGAAGTTGCAGAATATAAAAAACATTTCCAATGACATATTGCTCATTGTTATTGGTTCCTAGACTGGGGTATATATATTCCTTTCACACATTAATATGTCAAAGTCAAATTGACAGATGAACGACCACAATAGCCTGTTTGATACGTAGATTCCATCGAAGCGGTCGTGAACTATTATATTCATTAATGACGTTTTTATCAGGACCATAACGATACGGTTTTCACGAAGAAATTTCTCCAGACAATTAACTCCAGACAATTTTCTCCAGACAATTAACATAGATCGAGTGTTATAGTGGAAATTGGAATCAACATAGGGTATTCCTTTATTTATTATACAACATTTTAAATTAATTTAGGGATGACGAGTGTCTCTCTTCATATTCTATGCCTTCTTGGTGGAGCAAAATGCACCCACGGTCTTTCGCTACAATAAATCTTGTGTATCACACATTGTTTCACTCCACGTTTTGTCGATGCTCTTCAGTTTCGCCACCAGATATAATTTAGACGGCAACATCTTTCCTTCCTTTGAGGTTCGCACTCCAAAGCTTGTTTGGAAAAATATACGAAATCACTTCTGGATGAGTAGCCATCCAGGTTGATTGGCGTTTAATTTGGTGCTTTACTGAAACCTCCTTGCGTCGTTCTAAGTAATGTTAAGTATAGCTACAAATCCGTATATATGTATATATATATATATATATATATATGTGTGTGTGTGTGTGTGTGTGTGTGTGTATATGTGTGTGTATTAGCCTAGCATATTTATATTAGTATAATCATAAATTCCAATCAAAAATTTAATTCGCAAGTATTAAAAGCCTAAAAAGGAAAAAAATAAAAAAATAAAATATATTTAATGTTATATGTTGTTAAAGTGAAATAATAATTTTGTCAAATGAATATTCATCTTTTTGCATTCCCTTTTTCAAATCTTGTCTTTCAAAGCGTTTCCTACTATTTTCATTATTAAATTAATATCAGGGTTTATACTTGGTTTACAATTTATTTTAGTTGACCATAAAATTGACGATGGAAACAAACAACTACCGTTCAATGACTACATAATTAGTACTTGCAAAGTCGATTAAAAGACTGCTTTACAGATACTTCTACTTGCAATTATATTGATTGGAATTTTAATGTTGCATCAAATTAACAATATAATTGTCAATTTGATACTGAGGAACTATAAAAGTATACTCAATTACGTAAAATTTCGCATAAAAACCCATAAAAACGAACATTTTTGCACAATTTCATCTATCATCTCGACATCTTTGCGTTCATTTGTTTCTTATTTGTATGTCTTATATCTCCAATCCCAATTAGATTTCATAGGGGCTGTTAAATAGTATTCCATCCCATCAATATTAAAAACATGTAGAAGGCCGCAATAAATAATTATATATCAAAACAAAATTCTCTGAAATAACCCATCTGCGGACCCGTTCTACAGACTCTCACATCTAAAAGACATTTTATGATTAATATTTTTGCAACCGTGTTTATAATTTACGTTCGCCTTTTTTCGCTTATCCTAATTAACAATTTTCCAAAATATTTTTCTTCATTCAATTACTTACTCTATATATATGTTGTGAATATTAAATTCAAACGTATCTAGATAAGGAGCATTGCGTTTAGGTATAGAAAGAGAGTGGTAATATTCACACACATATATTAATATTCACCCTAGCCTTTGCAGCTACAAACACTCGATCGGGTTAAATATTGCTCAGCGTTGGTTATCTCATTACTGTTGTTAAAACTTTGATCTCTTAACAGTTGATGCGTAACATTTTAATACTTCGTACTTTCCCTATGCTTTTTTCCATAGCTAACAAAATTCTTAACTCATTTTAAAATGAACGTCTTATAATGGAATAAAAAGTAAAATTTAATATCAAGAAAATTGTGTCGGATGAAATGCGGCAAAAGGGAAATAAATGGGAACATTCGTTTGCAACAAAATGTTTATTACGGCTCCCCCTGGTGAGCTAACATCATAACATTTACCCAAGAATCATCACTGATTAGTCTTAAATATTCTGCGAAAAACCGGATCTAAACCGGTCAAACCGTTTGGGAGATAAATAGGAACATTGAATTGCACAAGCAAATAAACAACCTCTCACCCTAGACGCATGTACCTCCTCCATTCCGTCGTGGGTAAAAATCATGTGGGGTGTAAAAGATCGTTTTATAGAAATAATTATCTATGGAAAACTGTATCTACAATAGTATTCGGTGAACACCGACGTCGTAGTAAAAAATATGAACTGGTTTTTGTCACTATTCTATCACCTGAGCATAATTTTGTAGAGCGTTTGTAAAATTTCTGGTGAATAGAATTTGATAGAACATCATAAAGGGAGTAGCAAATAGGCGTGGATTTAGAAAATGGTGAATAGTTATTTAACATTCAGATAACTGTTGAGACCTTTATGTGTCGATATTTTTTTAATACTATTGTACCATATATTTTTTGATACTACTCGTGAGTGTAGTATAGATTCCTTTGATTTGATACCGAATCTTTTCACAATCCCCGCTCAATAAAATTTTGTATACTGATCGGGGATTTTGATTTGATACCGTATCTTTTCACATTAGTCGCTCTTAAAATTAAAGTGAGGCTTTGCGCATCATTTTTAAACATTAAAATCTGAAAAATATCTGATTAAAACTTTCAATTAAAATCTGAAAAGTATCTGATTAAAACTTTCAATTAAAGTTATTCTGCTTAATTTGCATCAACAGTTTCAAGAGATATAGGCAACTAGAGAATTTTACTTTAAACGTGTTTCAACAGGCAATTAGGGGGATTATTTTTATTTATAAATTTCCACACCTCATAATATCAAAAAATTACAAGTTTATTTTAAAATGCTTTTATTCCATATAACAAACCGTGAAACAAAATGAAGCTATTATGCCGCTAAACCTTGAGAAATGCTGCTAAACCTTGAGAACATTATATTATTACGTACCCCGCAGCCTTGAACTTTATTTAGATATTCCTTGAACAAATTGAATTAAGGCCGAGATATCTGTCTTCTGAAAATAATTAGGTCAAACAAGATTTTTGTTTACTTTCTTTACATTTCAAAAACACGCCGGTTTTGTATTCGCCTAAACTTTGCCAGTTGAACGTTGGTTACGAATTTATTGTGGATAATTATTTCTGTTTTGGGACCCAAAAAGAGAAGTGAAAGTCTGTCACCGCTTGTGAGTTCAATTTTTTCTCGAAGTTAAAATGTGGCTTTCGATTCTTTACTTAGAAAATAACACCCTTAATTAAACAAAATTTAAAAGTTTTACAATAATTTTGTCAGTAAGATATTACTATTTAACTTACGCACGTAGGAAAGGTAAAACTTTATGAAAACTGCAACTGGTTTACAGTAGAATTCATATAAGATGGTTTCTGTTTAGACATAATTTTTTTAACAATTTTCCGGATTTCTGGACGAAAAACTGACCGAAGTGATTTTGGCAGCTTTCTTTTGAAATTATGATTCAATCTATACGGTGAATGTACTAAATTTTTTTGCAATTTTTGTAGTGATGGAAGACGACGTATTTCCCATTGATAAATTCTGTCTATTTTTTCTCAATTGCACGTTTTAATGCCAACAGTTTTTTAGAGTAGAGAGCAGAATTAATTTATTATTACATCATTTAAAAAAAAAACAATCCCTTATTACTTTGTATTGGATAAAATTGGAAGGGAAATTTGCATTATGAGATGATTCAGCTTAGCTAGACGATTGATTCTGCTCTATATTCTGAAAAACTTTACTCGATATTTGGGTACCACATGAATTAAAACCCAAAATTGAATGTACCGAATTTCCATCTGTGGATTGCTACTGAAACAAAGCGGAATCGAGCCACTTTTGAAGAGCTAGATGATTAACGATAAAAAGTAAATTATATACAATAATAGGTCGCAAAAAAATTAATGGTGCAAAGTAGGTGAAGCTACAAAAATGGTGGCAAAACTCGAATTGACACTATACCTTATGTGGCGGTATCTAAATATCGAGCCTATTTTTATATTCAGACTTATGCTAATGGTTCAAAACCATATTTTGGTCGTTTGCTTTGGTTAAAATATGCCGGAGCGCGGCATTAACAAACCATTTGTACTTCTGATTGTGATAAAGCATCTTCTCCATAAACGCCACGGATTTTTTTAAAAATCTGCGAAGAGTTATCACCTCGGTCGCAGTGATATCGTAAAATAATCCGAGTTTTTTTTAGAATCATGGCTCAGTTTCAAAGTGCAATAACTTTCGACTAAATTACGAAATGTCAACATTTTTTACTTTTTTTAATGATATATGGGATAATCTTCTTCCTTGACCTGTTATTTATAAAGCATTTATTTATTTATTGACATATTTTTAGTGGCCTAGAATATATCTTAAGAGTGTATATTTCTAAAACATTAAGAAGTATAAAATGATAGCTGCAATCTTCTGGTAAATTTTAGGTAAATTACCAGTAAAGCAGCTTTTCCTAATTTTGGTTGCAGAAGATAAGGTAATAGAAGATAAAATAAATGAAACTACTAACATGAAATATTCCATAAAATAATTCCTGAGTCCCAATTTTCTCTTATAACTCATATCGCATTCGAAATTTGAAAGAAAACATTCGATTTTTTCATTTAATCTCTATAAAATATCCATAAAAATGGCATAATTTTTTTAATATTGTCTATTTACATATATATGCAGATTAATATTCTTCATCACTAAGCCAAATTTCAAATTTACGAAGCAGTATATTGGGAGGGAAGAAGCACATATAATGTGGAATAAATTATGGAGAAGGAGCACATATAATGTGGCGTAAATTGCACTGCAGCGCAAAACAAATCATTGTAGTGTCATCTGGTTGTTCAAAACACTTTATAAAAAATGCTTTTAATACAGATTATAACACTTCCCTAATGGTGTCACCTGGTATTAACTTAGTTTAAATTCATTCATTTAAATCCTATTGGAACTAGCCTCACTCTAATCATATGACACACTAACTTACACGGTGACCAGCATTGAACAGTAGCGTGCTCAAAACCATGGCTAATTTCGTTTAAAGAACTTCCGAGGAGACATTCCTATGCACAAATCTCCGCTTTGTCAGTGGGATATAACAATGCTGATTTTTGAACTTTTCCGATGTTAATAAATAAACTTTTCACAACATACCTTAATAGAGGAAATTGTATTATATTTAATCCACGTCATTTTTTTTACTATTTGTGCGTAATATTTTACAAATTCATGATTTTCGTTTAAGTTATATTTCACTTAATATTTTCAGCAGGTACCATTAGCAATTTGGTTAACTAATTTCTTTCTTCGTCCTTATCTGCCCCTTTTTATTTTAGAACTCGATCATCCTGAGTGCATCATATTATTAAACGCTGATCCTTTTTTTAAATAAATTTAAATTTTATAAGTGTAGAAAATTATTATATTTTTAGGAAAATACATATATTTAAATTTACAGTATTAAGCTAGCTTTTATTTTAAGCTTATTTTTTTACATGGTCTCTTATACAGTGTAGTAAACTATATACGACATATGTCCTCTTTCTGTTTCTGCCTGCCATAATAATAGGCAGGAATAAACATGGGTAAGAAAATCAACAGTCGGGAAAAATTATTTCAATTTTATCTTATCAGGGCTTTAGAGGAAATATGTTTCATTCCTCAACTTTCCTTTTTGAAGTTATACTTCTTTAGGCGCGTTATGAAAAAATGATGAGAGTGAAATTTTAAGATTCGTCACACAAAAGTTACAGTATGAAGTTGCAATGGTTGCAGTCTCGAAACAAAACTACCAACAAAATAGAAATAGAACCTCTATTAGTCGCGCAAGTTGGCACCATCGTCGCCTCTGTTCACTGTTTTCATATTCATAGTATTTATTTTCCATATGTTTCTGGTGTCTACATTCACACACGTGTTTTAGTTTCATATAAGTGCGATTTATATATGTGCTGATAAATTATATTCAGTATTGATTTAAATTCAATATTTTGATTAATATATTTACTATTCGTAACTATTAGTGAAAAAATTGTGTTTATAGACTTTTTCAATTGCTCCAATATAATTGAGGCTATCTATCCGTATGTATTATTTATTAATATAAATTAAAATATTATTATTTAACATAATTAACACTAAATATTATTAAATTATTAATGTTAAATATTTATTATTGGTTATTCAATATTTTAAAAGTAAATAAAGAAATTTAACAATTAAAATCTATTTTTTAATGATGCCAAAGAAGTATAACTTCTCACGCGAGTACATATGTACACGCATCCTTTTTTGCTACACATTTTTATCAATCTACATTTTACCACCCTTTTTGTTGTAAAGAAAAGTAATATAAGAACGTTTTCAAGTTAATATCTTCAATAAGAAGGAAATTTTACAAATACATTGAACAAAAAATTCTTCTGAAAGTGGTCCTAACATAATTTTAGCAAATTTTGTAAACTGCGTTAGGGAGAGAGTACTCACTTGGAAAGTAGAAGAAGTTCGAACTTCGGAGTAGGATTTACGGTAAATTATATTATCAAGGCAAATTACTTTAATACCAATAATTTTTTTTAACCTTTCCATTTACATACTTTGTATCCATTCAAGTGGAATTTTAAACAATACGTAATTTGATATATATTTAAAATAATTCTATGATATAATCTGTATTTTATATATGTAGACAGGGAATGAATTTTTTTTACTCCGAAATCGACATAAATTCATCCTTACATTCTCCTCTGCCAAGAAATTGAAAACAGAGGAATTTTTAAGCTGATTTTAATTTTATCTCATTACATTGGGAGAACATACATTGTGTATTATGTACATAGCACATTGCGCATTTTATACATAGTACTAGTTTCTTCATACAGAAAAACTTATTCCAACCCTCAAAATAAGTGGTAACCACTCTTATACAATTTAATCCGGTCCAATTTTTAACATATTTTCCTGATATTAATCTAATGTTTTAATTCTCAACAGTAATAAGAGAATTATTTCAATAATTTTAATAAATTTGAACAAAAAACGAAGGAATATGGTGAAAGAAAATACTATTTGAAACGTCTCTTCTGTGCAAAATAACTTCGTAAACATGTAACGCAATGCTGAAAAAATGGTTTAAGTCCGAAGACTAGCACAAGGTAATTTCTATCTAAATCAGAGTTGTAAACAACACAAATTTATTTAATTTCTCTTTAAGTACAGTTATTGCTACATTATTAACCATAAAAACTTTAACAATTAAGAGAGTATTAATACTTGAAAAGATTGAAGTAAAATAGTGTATAATGAATATACACGAAAGTTTTTATATACAGTTGATTCAATCATTTCAACTTTAGGGTGTAAACTCTAAAAACTCTGCTTTTTCAATAATAAACTCCAAAACAGGATTATATGATCATGTTACAAATTAACGACGTTAGAACAAATGCCGTTGATTTTTGCAATACGCTATAACTGTCTACAATTATTTGAATTCTGAGATTATTTAAGTACACTTTTCAATAATTTCTATTATTTATAAAACACGTACATTTTACAATTTTTTAAAGTATTTTAATTCAAATTAGAACATTTATTTTAATCCCTTTATTAAAATTATTATTGAAAAAGTAACATGCGAGAAATATTTTTGTGTAAAATCATAGGGAAAAATTTATTTTTAATTTCAGTTTTCAGGAAAAATTTAGTGTCTCTCCGTCTATATTAAATTCATTTTGTAAATTTGTTAGGTAATATAAGCAAAATATTGAAATTCGGGGAATGATATTAAAAAAAAACACATTTAGTTTCAAACACAATATTTAATTTGTAATGCAAACTTTTCGTGTTTTTCTTTTAATAATGATTTTATTAAAAATACTTTACTATAATAGGTTTAAATATTATTTTGTCTAATAAAACTATTTGAGGATAATTAAAAAATAGTTTGTAAAAATGTTATAACCCTTACACGAAAAATGTGTCATGCCTTTAAAATGTACACAACAAACTTTAATAATATAGGCTTTTACGAAGTAATACGTAAGGAGCATTAGACATTTTTTTATTATAAGTCATAATTTCAAGATTCCAGCTGCTGAGTAGTGCAAAAATTTGTGACAAATTTTAAACATTCACTTTAATTTTAAACATTATTTTTAGACAAAAAGTGCAACACTCAACTGTGATATCATATTTAGTAACGCTAATTGCATTCCGTGAGAGCAAATGAGACAGCTAGATATCCCCACTTTATCCCTACGATTAAATTTAGCAGCTCGTAAGTTAAGTTTAAGTAATTGGTTATATTTTATCACTACCGGTTTATAATTAACTTAAACTTTCATGACATTTTAACAACGACAACACGTTGGAGATTTCCAGCAACAAAAATCCAAGTTTTCTGAATGACGTTTCTGCTAAATCCGTCAAATAAAGTAAAACATCCGCCACGAAAATCAAGCACGATTCGAATAGAACTCCTAGGTCAATTAAATTGTAAAATACGTTGATATAAGAGAGTCTCTGCAATCGTCGAGAAATCATAACTGAAAGGAAAGAGCGAATGAAAGGATCGTGCACTCCACCGCAGCTCTTCAAATACCATTTTCCTGAATTGAACCGCAAATCACTCGCTCTAAGGAAAACATCAAACTTCTTAGAAAATATTTACCTTATTTATCACAATTCCCAATTAAGAAAACGCTCATTTCAAGTTGCAAAAATTTCCAATCAGGCTATTTACCTACGTTCTAATTCAATAAAAATGAGATATAAACACATGTAAATTAATTAAAAATTAACGTTAGGATTTTTTTTAAATAGCTACAGTTCACAAAACATGAATCAGCACAACGTGTGGAGCAGATTTGCAAAATATATTTTCGAATGAATAATGCAATTATAAGATAAGATAAAGAAAATTACGAAACCAAACTTTATCAAACTTGTTACTGAAGTTAGATATTAAATGATACGCACTGTAGTGTTGATTTTGAAAAGCTGTCATATTATAGTATCTACCCTTTTACTACTACCTTTACTAAATGCAAATTGAAAAACAATTCAGAGTAGCGCCTCAGATTTTTCGTCCTAAGTCATTATATAGCATACTTCTACTGCATTTTACGTTGTACACGGCATACAATATTTTCTTTATAAACAACAGATATAATGCCCAGGATAAGGGAATATGATATTTTTTTAAACATTAGTTGAGAGAATAAGCTTTCTGCTCCCATTTCGAACATAAGCGACACACTGTCAATGTTGTCAAGAGAGGAGTTATGAACATGCTGATTTATGTTAGCAAGTCGGGAGGTGACAGTCTCAACAGCTGATAAAAATATTTTTTTCTGTCCGGGAACGTTTAAACGGTTCAATGTAATTCATAAGTTCATTACACATTGAATTACTTACGTATCTCGACCTAAGCAATTCAATATCAACCTTCTATATCTTCGCACCATCAGTGAAATGTATCACATTTCTCTATTTTGATATGTTAAAATTTTTTATTTTTTTTTAAGGCAACCTTTATATATGTGTGTATCTCACCATCTCCATTTGCATGCAGTTTTTCTTTTGGTTACAGATAAATTATTTTATTTTGTTACATATTGTTAACGTTTTCGTTACGTATTGTACAAAGCATCATCTTCCTATATATCCATCTGTCTGCATAAATAGTTATAATTTGAGAGCCACTATCAGATTAGCGTGCAGTTTCATTTAATTTACTAAAATTAACTGACTATTTTTTACTATATCTATTATTTTACTGCAAATTTGGAGCTGAGCAGAAATAGTTTTTCTGTTCAGATGACATTGTCAAATTTGATGCTTGATGGTCAATTGATTTTGAGAATGGTTGGCGTCATGATAACACAGACTCTCGAGTTCAGTTATAGATATTACATTTAAAGTATTTGACGTTTGTTAAGATTCACGGTAAATAGAATCCCCACTTATAGCCATGTATAAAAATCAATAAAATTAACGTCCGAAAGTGGTTAGTTTTAAAAACAAAGAGATAATGTAATTTTTCCTCCATGGACACCATTTTGCGAGCGACGCATAAGCGGCAAATGCCTGCCAAGTTCAGATGTCGATGTCGAAACGGGATGGGCATTAGTGATCAGAGATAATTGAAGACCTGAACTTGTCAAAGCTGGTATTGCCGAGGTGAACAAAATCTAGCAATCTGTGTATCATGAGCACCTCTGCCATATCGCTATTGAAATTAGGCCATATGAAGTTGAAATCTTAGTAAAATTGTTTAGCTAATCGATGACTCTAGCTTCATTAATGGAATGAATTCATTAACTATCTAATGAATACCGCTTCTGACCAATTAAAAGGAGCATATTCGAAACCGATGAATGTGATTTTTCTCTTCCACATCTTATATCTTTTGCGTTCAACTGACGCAAGAAGATTTATTGTGTACAATTTTACCCTGGTTGGAATCTCGCTTACTCCTCACAACTCCTCTTATCTCAATGTTTTGAAGTCTTAAACGGATAATTTTCACAAAGATTTTGCTTATGCCATGATATTTCTCGCATTTCCCATTATCCTCCTTTTTTAATTTGGGATGATAGCTATATTATGCCAATTCTTACTTCCTAGTAGATGAAATTTGCTTCGTGCGCTAGATTGTTGGTACAAAAAGATCGGTTGAGTAGGACTACATAACTAGATTTGATACCGTTAACGGTCTTGTGGGTGGATCATCGTTGCAAAATTCTTGGAAGAACTATCTTTAACATCGCATAGGCTCTTTTGGTGGTTTGAAGGACGATCGATTTAGTTTCGAAAATTCGCCCTTTGTCAATTTTTTCAACTAAACTGTTGATAACCTGATAGATGATTCCATATTCTTATTCAATTGTATATCCTTTCTGCCAGGCCGTTACTATATTTCAATGTGTATCTCGTTCGTTCTTAAATTTCAAGAGAAACTATTGATATATTCTGATCTTTTTCGTGTCGCCGATCATTTTCGTTTTATTTATCTTCATAGAAATTGTCTTTATAGAAGTCACTTGAAGTACTTCATATTCAAATACGATAGAATATTAATACAGCTAAAGGAAGAAAGAGATAGAGAAAGAAATAATGATAAAATCATTATATTTCAAATTATCCAATTATTAAAATCCATACGATATTTGCAGTTGATTCGTCGATAAACGCATCACATATAAAATTTAAACTATTGATAAAACAACATTTTAACCTTGGTGTTAAAACTAAATTATGTTGTCTGATAAAAGTGAAAATTATATTGTGTCATAGAAGAAAAAACACTGCAATTTTTCTAATGCGTTTTTTTGCTTAAATTTTTAGTAGCAGGCGGCTGGTGGTCCATATATTATATTATGTTTTATATATTATATTCATCTGGATACTACACATTATATGATGATAAAAGTCTGTTAGATCAATGAATTAAGTTGTTTTTGTCCCAAGTGCAAAAAAAATAACAAACAAATTTCTTTTCTTTCTGTCTAAAATTAATGTAATTCCTTCTGTCTTAGTTCGCAGGATGAAGTTCAAAATTAGATAGGTTTTATCAATTTTGAGGCTTTCTCTTGTCGTCTGGCAATGCTTGTCTCTCGTCTGGGCCATAGCAAAGTTGAAATGTTACATACAGTTATCTCTACTAAAAGCATTCACTGCGCAAATCTACACAGCACAATTAAAACCTGGGCGTTAAGATCAAGTCTACTGTTAAAGTAAAATGAATGAATAATTATTAAAATTAAATACCTTACTGTAATATGGTCTTTGATTTGAAACTATACTACAAAATAAACGAATTTCAATAGGTTAATTTAAGCAAACGAATATTAAAACTATAAATAATAAAAAAATGTCACCTACACAACATACTTTAAGTATCAAAGTATCAGTATACTGTTATTAATAACCTTAAAAATCGTATCTAAACTATCAATTTCACAAAGAAATTTTGATGTAGTAAAATAAATATGTTAACTTTTCGAATCTATGAATGAGAAGAATTTACGTAACATGTCAATGGTACAAATAAATTATGGAAGCAACATTAATACAAATGCCAGTGCAATTCTCCTGAAATCTCAAGTCACTCAAAATTATGGAAGCAGCCTTAATACAAATGCCAGTGCAATTCTCCTGAAATCTCAAATCACTCAAAATTATGGAAGCAACGTTAATACAAACGCCAGTGCAATTCTCCTGAAATCTCAAATCACTCAAAATTATGGAAGCAACGTTAATACAAACGCCAGTGCAATTCTCCTGAAATCTCAAATCACTCAAAATTATGGAAGCAACGTTAATACAAACGCCAGTGCAATTCTCCTGAAATCTCAAATCACTCAAAATTATGGAAGCAACGTTAATACAAACGCCTGTGCAATTCTCCTGAAATCTCAAATCACTCAAAATTATGGAAGCAACGTTAATACAAACGCCAGTGCAATTCTCCTGGAATCTCAAATCACTCAAAATTATGGAAGCAACGTTGATATAAACGCCAGTGCTATTCTCCTGAAAACTCAAATCACTCATCAAATATTTTAACATGCCACTTGACAATCGACTATAATTCGCGCCGCTTCGCGTGGCCGTGCCGAAGCGACATTTGTGCTTGTAATCTTTCCGCGCCAAGCGTGCTCCGTTCCTCTCTCTCTGCACGAATACGTAACAGCAGCGTTATTGAAATGCGGATTTTTACTTTTATTTACTTCGAAATACCTTTCTTTATTTTAAACTACTTATTCAAATTATAAAGTGCCAAGGACAATTTTTACCTACGGGAAACGACTACCTTTAATATTCACTTTGAGATAAATCAACCTATAATTCGAATTATTGTTTTTTTTGTCAATATTTGGAGTAGCACTTATTACCTTTTAAGCAACTACTGAGGCTTATCCGTAAAATTTAAATGCGGTGTCTTTGACACTGTAGACTTTGTGAGTCCTAAAATGCTATCTGCATATGTTAGCAATCTATTAAAATTTTACCAGCGTTCGTCACGATAGCATGCAGATCAGACAATACTAACATTACTAACCGCATCTCAATTCTTGTGAACCTATTATTATATAGCTTGTGTCACTCTGGAAAATATACGCTACCATATTGCAAAAGTTTTACGTCAATAGGATCAGTAATTCTGTGTGAATTCCAAAAACAAACATGTGTATAATACCTTTATAATTTTATTTTTAACATATCTCTAAACGATAGGTATAAATAATGACCAGCAAGCCAAGATTACTACGCTATTCCAAGCATAAATATGACTTGCATTGTACCCCAAATATTATGACAATTCTGTCTATTAAAAGTACTACTAACCTTGTAAATTTTTTGGAGACGTTTTCTACGAATATGTAATGTCATTTGGACACTTCTTTCTAGTTTAGCTACAAAATTGAATCTTTACTAGGTTGGAGAAAGTACATGAGGACTATACTCATGTACTTTCTACGTATAATTATACTTTCTACATATAATTATACATATTATACATTACCAATTTTAACTATTTACCTAGTATTGGTAATTAAAAATTACTTAGTAAGTGTATATTTCATCATTTCTCTAAGTGAATCATTAGCACAGCAATAAAGTAATGGAGTTTGCACTAAGAAATACGGGTTTCAAATCTCGAAATATATCTATGATACTATTTTTATAGCCTAAAATTAAAAAAAGTCTTATTAGATTTTATTTCGATGTTAAATGCAGGTAAAAAAAACAAAAAAAAATTTTAAACTATTCTCCAAAATTAATTAAATTAGAATGAATATATATTCATTTCAGTTTCATATGGAGCCTGCATTTTTAATTGGAATATCTGCAATATTCTGGCAACAGCATTTAATTGATTTAGCCCTATTATAATAATCTTTGTTTAATAATGATTTCAAAACAAATAATGTTTTCATAACAGATAGCATCCGTAAATGTCATTTAGGGCCGATAAGTGATTTTAAAGATGCTATGTTAAGATCTAGTTTTCTTTGATGGAAGCGGCGTTAGTTGTCATCTTATGGCTTAAAGATATCGTCGTGGAACTGTCACCTGGGGTGATTTTATTTTTTCTCAGTTGTGTATCTTGTATGTGTTGTTGTGTAACTTGTGAGTTCAGTTACAGACACGTGCGAGTGGAAACTTAAAAATAATGTGTTAAAAAATCAGGTCGTGCCATAAAAAAGCTTGAAGTTTTAACTTGAGAAAATATTTAAGCCCATTTTCTTTAGATAGGCCATAAGTACAAAACATGTCCAAAATCATAGAAAACGATTTCTAAAGAACATTATTTTCGTATCTCACGACATTTATTCCAAATGACGCTAAAATAATTTTACCGACTATTTCTGTAAACATCTTTGTTTAGATCGTTAAACATCATTAACTGGGGATTAGTTGAAGAAAATAACAAACTAATTAATTTAGTTATCAGGTTAGATATGTAAACATGTATTTAGGGATTTTTTGAAAATAATTTTTAAAGATAAAATATTTTTGTTCAGTCTTATGATAAACTAGAAATGTTTTCTCTGAATATGAAATGTAAAATTAGGAATAAACACCACTCGAATATATAAATAATTGACTTAAGTTCTAATGAAAATTATGTTCACGTCTGGCTTAAAATATAAGACCAGAAATATTTAGAAACCTTGGAGAATCTAACAATATTGATTAGAAATGTTCATTTTCTATTTTATAATTATTTTTGTAACCACTCATATGTATATTTTTTTATTTCTCAATGTTTTGTTTAAATTGGCAAAAACATCACACAAAACTATATACCACATTTATATTTTTTTATTATTTTATAACAGCAAAATATACCAAATTTTGGGTAATTTTACTCCAAAAAAAGTAAAATTATTCTTGTTAAGTTGAATTTAAGAAATTAACGTAATGTTATTTTATGAAATTTGCGTTTTCTGCTTCTCGCATATATTAGGTGAAGTCTGTTTATTCATTTACGTACTTTAATGTATGCAACTATTTATTTAAATAACAAACCTATTGTTACGAGAACCTATTGTTAAAAGCACAAAAATACATATTAATACAATAAAATAATAACACATATTAATAGTCCTTTGATTCACAAATTAAGAGATCAAAACGGATCTTGTAAATCTGTTTAGAAGTGTTACTTGTGTATGTATCCTTATTTTTATATATTCTACGTATACCGTGTTATCCGATAATAGGCTTCGTGACTTAAGCTTCGACAGACGAATTTTGAAACTCGTTATACGTTTGACTTGGTATCATAAATAGGAGACTGATCTTTATCATATCATAAATCTTACAGGCTCCTTGAGGAATATAAGAACATATGCTAGTTTTATGAGACCATCTTAGTTCCAGGTTTTAGTGCAATGGTAAGGAGCTATGGACCTCGCACTTGTTGTAAATACTGAACAAAAGAAATTTGGATGCCTTAACAAAACTTCTTTCAAATTATATATTTACTAAGAGTTTTAGTTTATTCTGGCCTTCAAATATCAGCCCATATAAACTCAGAAATAAATTGCGTTTCATTTAAACTTTGCTATTGTTACCCGAACGTTTATCATTTGTAAACCACGATCCGCGTAATTTGTACTTTTCGAATTAATATAGAACTGACCATTTTAATTAAATTTCCTCCAATAAAATTATTGCTAATATGAGAAACGGTTTTAGAGAATATTTTTTTGCGGTTTGAATGCAAATTATAGAATATCATCAAAATAAGAAAATTGAGTACCTGATTTCTTTATATTACATGAATTAAAGTTAATGAAAAAACGCTATTGAAAAAAAGTGTCAATATTTGCAACAAAAAATTATCGCCCTGTCTCATTCACCTTCATGGAATTTAAGGTGCATTATAAAAACATTCCAAAATACAGAATTATAATATAATTAGAATTATCGTGCTTATCTAAACCTTTACAAATACTTTTTAAAATTGGTTTAAATAATTTTCACTCTTCATTAACTTATTAATTAAAATTTTGCCTGACAGCCTTTTATTCAGGGCTCTAAGTAACCATTTACTTGAAAAAAAATTCGACATTAAAGAAGATCTCTGAAAATGACGCTGAGCATTTTTTTTTAATCAAAGTCAGGTTTTAACGTAATTTTACTAGAAAGACATATTGTATATTTATATACGAACACACACACACAAACACACACACACACACACACACACACACACATATATATATATATATATATGTGTATATATGAGAAACATATTATATATATATATAACATATATATATATATATATATATATATATATATATATATATATGCACATACAGCGTTGTTGTATTGCAAGATTAGGTTGTATCTTTGTGCATTCAAGCTAAGCGCAGAATAAATAACAAAACCGTGGACAATAAGTTAATAAATTAAAAGAATATTATTATTAATATTACATAAAAAAATTATTAAAAAAATATGAAGTCATGGTCCCTTTGCACAGATATAACCGGTACGGTAGATAATATCAATGTAAATATCCACAAACGACGAATGATTAAGCTTAGAAAAACTGATAAAAATGATTCTTATTATTTCTTCTGCTATTTTTGACGTTAAAAAGCTTTCTAAAAAGCATCAAGGAGCCTCACAAATTACCTTCATACATTTAACATACCGGGTACAACCGAATTTTCCGTAAAGTAATTTTTAATTATTAACTCTGTCATGGACGTCTTAAAAGTAACAAGAACTCCGTAACGATGCCCTTTGTCACTTTTACAGCCCTCAGGCATGCAGACTTAACTTTAAGATTTTTTATTTTATCATATTTTATTTTTATGCTTTTTGCAATTTTTCTTCATTTATTACATTTTGTATTTATGTACTCATAAAGTTCGACAGTCGTGTTGTGGATATCAGGTCATATTATTAACATGAAAATTTTATAAGGTGTTAAAGTACTGTGGTAAAACGTAACAATGCTTTAATTTTCTATACTATGGGAGAACAAAAAATATCAATAATAAGGTCTGTATAGATCACTTAATATACTACCGAAAACTAATTTGAATTGCGCGTAACAAAAGCTTTTAGAGCAAAATCCTACGTGAATTCCTATCCTATGCAAAATTCCATGAGTGGGTAATAAACGATGTATTTCATATTCCGACTCGATTTGTCATTCATTCAATAGTATAATTTTTATTTTGGTTAATTTAGGTTAAATAATTAATAATAAAATATCTTTTTCAAACAGTAATTTAGTCTTTACTTCAACTACGATAAGTACCATGCACTTTGTAACCATGTGACTACCTTATATTTCTGTACAGCAAATAAAACCATAATACCTTTGCTTCTATAAATAGTATAGTCCTTATATATCGGCCTATAAAACCGTATGATCCTCTTGGAAATGAAAAAAAAGCTATCACAAGGGTATCATCACTAAAGCTATAAAAACATGTTTCTTAATATTTTGTGCAAAACCAGTGTGCTAGATTAAAATTTTACCGCAAATTCATAACAAAGGTAATGAATCTGTAAGAAAAATGTTAGGAGTAATATAAAAGCCATTATAGATTACATGGCTGGTCGTTAAATTCCCTATATGATCTTCATGTACTAGCTACCATGAAATATATTATTTGATGAAAAAGTGTCTTTTTCAGATAATAATAAGTTTAAAAATGATAACAAGTTTCTATATTGAATGTGAGTCTGCATAATTCGATTTTATCCTACATTATAGCTTGCGTGTTATAGACTGTACCTATAACAAAACTGTAAACTTAGCGTGTTTGTATTTTAACAATTTTTGCAAGATAAATGGTCGTATTAAGGACGTTTTCTAAATTATTTGCTATTTGTGTATTTGTTTGTACAAGCTTCACGTAAAAACTACTAATCCAACTCAGGTAAAATTAAAAAAAAATATATATGGTCCAACTGAAAATGACAGTTTTATTTTATCACAGTCGATTCACCCAATTATATGTTTCTAAAACATGTGACTAATGTTCAAACAAACAAAAACAAAAATATGTTTCACGTCGCCACCTCTGTTTTTGAACGCATCTTATTTCATTGCTGATTGACGTGTGAGTTAGTGCACCGTGTGATTACAGCGAGATAACTTTTAATACTACTTAATTGAATGAGTGAACGATATAAACATGAAACGATGATGTCAACGAGAAACAGCCACTACCGATTGTTATATATTTTATTATCATATATAATATTTTCAAATGCTAGTTTTTAGTAGTTTAGTTTGTTTAAGTCAAAAACAAGCTAAACTACTAAAAAGTAGTATTTGAAAATATTATATAGTCAGAAATTAAAATATTGTATGTCAGATTTTGCAATAGAAAAGAATACATAAAAAATTATGCTTAATATTTGACGTATATCAATAAAATATCAGTAACGTAAATTACGTTATTTATCTTTTTCTGCAAATGTTTTATGCCATTTACGAAATTCTAATACTTTATTTTAATGTAACTATAATAACATAACATTTTTAATTTCAAAATCCACGCCGCATACTTCGGCATCCTTATCCTTAAATCATTATTGTTCATTAGTTCCATGTTTTAAAAACATATTTTATATTTTGTGTGCATGAGGGCCTATAGGCTAAGAGATCATGAAAATGTTCAACTCATTGTTTTCCAAATCCTGAAAATAAGTAAAGAAAAGGTATTTCTTTCTTAATGAAATTAATTTGACTAATGACCTCATCCAATAACATAAGAGATATACGAACATATGCAGCGACACATTCTATAATACCATGCAATGTGAAAAATTACTTACTGCCTGAATAAGTTATACAACACTAGCGTCACATAACGTTTAATACCAACATTACCGGAAGTACTTTCTAGCGAGGATCATACCGATGATGCGAAAATAATTCAGGGTCAATAGTTACCTAGAGGAAACAAAAAATACGAAAAATTACAAAATGAAATAAATTAACTTTTGCCACTAGTTTTTTAAATTATGATCATACTAGAAAGTTTTGAAATCTTAATACTTTGTCGAGTTGAAAAGTTTTAAACTCAACTTTAGGACGGCAATATTGATTTGGGAAGTTATTTTCACCAATGCTCATTGTATTTAGTATGTAGAGCAAATGAGACAGGGAGATATCTAGTCTCTATCTCCGCAATTAAATTTAAAAGCTCATAACTCGTTTATTATTTAAACAATTTTTAAGATTTGTTCACATTGGTCTATAATTAATTTATATTTTCTTGAGATTTTATCAAAAATATAGCCCTCCTCTGAAATTTATTTTATTCCTATTGAAATTTTTGACATAAAACAAACGGAAAATATTATAACATTTTATTTATCAATATTTGAAGATTACTCCTTAAAAATTGTATATAAATTTTCATGTATAGCGCCCGATATGAAGCTTTATGAGGAGTAAAATCAGAAGTTCAGAGGGTTAAAAAAGTGTAACAGTTTGCAAATTTGTATATAGGAGGTAATCCCCGAAACTACTAATTCGATTTCAAATATTCTTTCACCAATATTTAGAAAGGACCTTCAGGATGGACAAAGGTTGTACATTATCCCGTTAAAAAATCATGTATTATCAAAAAGTTAAATTTTGTAAGTTTGGATGATAGAGGTGATCACCGAAACTACTTATCTTATTTCAAAAATTATTTCACCAATATTTAGAAAGGATCTTTAGGATGGACATGGGTATATATTATTCCGCTAATTTTTTTTTATGGAGACCAGTTTTGTAACATATGTCAACGAAAAAACAGTCGAGCGAGTACATTTATTTCGCTGCTTAAACGGTAAGAGATATAATGATATATGATTTTGATATTTATATTTACATACAGTTTTATCTATTTTATACATTCCAAGACAATCGTAATTAAGTCGTAGACTCCAGTGGCGCGTCGGAGCTGACACTCATAACGTTTTTTATTTATTATATGACCAAACTATTAAAAAATAATCTAAATTTCACTGTGTTTTAATATGGCGTTCTTACAGTACAATCCCATTTTATGTGAACTATTCACAGTAATTAATTAAGATCATATAGCTAGTGTATTAAAAATATGCCTGTGAACGAAACAAAATATAAATACTTTGGAATTATATTTCGTAATGCCCATTTAGCCGTTGATATATCGATCGTATGATGAAGTTCACACATATACACAAATATATATATATTATTGAATGTTAATTGCTAGAATTTTAATTAATCGATTCATTTAAAATATTTTAAATAATTTTTTAGACAAAACGAAAAACAAAATTATAACACAGATGATAATTAATAATAGACATAATATAATAGTTTTTCATCAGTCGTTTAGTATTTTAGCTTTACAGTCTAAACTAGGTGCCTTTTCTTTCTATTTTCGAAAGCTATCCATATTAAATGTTTTAAAAGTAAAATCCGGGTACCTACATTTAATATAATTTTTGTAACTTTTCACTAAAATTTGATAAAATAAGCCTACAAACGTATGTTACTGGGATGAAAACAGCAAATGGTGAGAAATCGATGGCAAACATATTTCCTAATTTATGACGCGTTAATTGGGACTTCTATAAAAATCAACTTTTGTTTCAAGACGCTATGTAAATAATAAGATCTTATCTTAATCTTGTCAAATATTTTCCTTTGTAGTATAAATATATTCCATTTATTACGCAGTGTTTAATAGCAATTACTAGTAACTTGCCTCAAAAACGTTGGACATATAAACATCACATATTTATGGTATTCAAGCAAAGTCCGTAATTTAACCCACCATGATACAGGTGCATTGCGAAACGAACCAAACAGTACCGGTCCCAGTACAGATTTTATATAAAATGTACAAACTTTATTGTACTTAACGAACATGCTATGACTGACTTGTACAAAATTACAAGCACGTTGGCGACGCAAACATTTTTGTTTTGGCTGTGGACTGTCATTCAAGTAAGATTTTCCAATTTATATTTTATTAAAAAATAATATAAATGTGAAAGATAGGTTGAAGTCAATTTAGACACAAGTTACTAATAAATATAGGTCATTTAAATGTGCGATAAGTTTTTGCGGTTTTTGTATTTTCGGCATTTGTATTTTGAATAAAATGTTCTATTGGATAATTTCTCTTTCTGCAAATGAAAAAATATTCATAAATAACAAACTACTTAATAAAATTATTCCGTTCATGACGATCTTAAAAAAATGGAAGAAGAAGAATATGGAAAAGTATGCAAAATTTAAGTGTACGAGTATAAGTTATGGCTATGCGCGAACTTCATGACGATTGGTTAGAGGCTAACTTTTCCTTCCGCCTGGCTTATGCTCATCGGTTCCGTTGTTCACTGATTGACATTCCTGCAGCAGACCCCCGGTCTAGCTTTTGTCAACCTTCTCGTGAATGGTCTTATATTCTATGGTTATTGCTCATCATCCATTTGTAGAACGTCGGGTACTATGTAAACACCTGGTACTACGTAAGTGGCTTGGATGCATACTCAACTCTTCCCTCCCTAAGTAAGAAGCGTGGTAACTAAATTCCAGAAGTGTCCTTACTCCCTTGTTACTTGGGCTTGAATTGTTTAGTTCGTTTGTTTTTATGGTGATGATAAAGCCCCCATAATGCTGCCATGACGAGAATGAGTCATTTAATTGCAATAACGAAAAACTGCCGTTTCAACGTCTTGGAAGGACTTTATAGATACACAGCAAGGAGATCCCGTACTGAGAAAAAACACCCATTTAAATCAATGTTCAAATTTTTAACATACCGTTCGGTGGACTACAAACCCTAATAGATCCCTAATAGAACCCGGATAGTATCTTCTGCTTGATCAATTAGGGTTTGTAGTCCACCGAGCGGTATGTTAAATATTTGAACATTGATTTAAATGGGTGCGCTTCTACTAGTGTTTTTTCTCAGTACGGGATCTCCTTGCTGTGTATCTATAGAGTCCTTTCCAAGACGTTGAAACGGCAGTTTTTCGTTATTACAATTAAATGAGGTCCCATGCTCTTTTTGACTCGAACGAGTCGAGTACAAAAGGAGAAACCACAAATAAGATCGATGAAGTAGTCCTTTGGAAGGGTAATTATCAATGCGTTATCCCATGCCTATTGTATATTTCCTCGCTATAGATTCAAAGTAGCGTATGTACAATTCCTGGTGTTTTCATATTTTATAACTTATTATGTGATCTTCAGCTCTGGATAATTATTGCATCTCTAGGTGTTGGCAAAGCTGCGGCCCTTCGGTGATATATTTATAGTTTTTCTTCCGGTGTGCATAATCAGTATGTCCGACAAATAGGTATGCAGAATCGTTTCCGATGCTAGATTTTGTTTAGCGGTAATGGAATATAGGTGTAGAAAATCATATTTTCCCTAGTTTAAGAGGGTGATTTCCAGGATAAAGACCAGGGAATTGGCCATATAAGTGATATAAACCTAAATGCCTATTGACTTTTCTAAGTCGAGTATATTTTTTATTGCTGGCTCGTATATAAGTTGAATAGGTTGATCTTTTGTACGTTTTTGATTTCCAAAAATAAGTTTTGCGATGGTGTAATATCCGAATGCATTATGGCTATTTTTCGAAACGTTATTTAATTTTTCAACATCAATAAAATATTGCGTTAAATTTATGAACTATTGTCTATCGGGCTTTTATTTATATATCTTAAAATATATAATTGTTTCTATTATGCACTAATATCAAATGTATTTCTTTCTAGTATAATGAATATTTTATTCTGATTTAATTATATTATGCGGTGTTGGCTTTCTCATAACTTTGTCCTGCTAGTTGCAAGTCCTAAAGTCCGTCTCTGCCAAATGTCTATATGGTTAACTTATGTTTGTAAATTATTTATTTTCTTCTTAAAATCTTAGGCATATAAATGTAAATGTATGCTTTTTTAAAGGTTTTTATATCAAGCTGCGTTTCTATATTACACATGGTTTTTGCTATATATTTAAAAATGGTTTCGTCTATTTTGAAGTTTGGGGAATCTGTGCTTAGCAAATTATTTCTTAGTTAAACGCTGGGAAAAAGGAAGATACTTTACATGTTCATAATATGTAGTTGTGTATACTGTGGTGAACCATTCCAGTATGTGTCGAACTATTCTAGGTTCGATACCGACATATTCTTGAAAAATGGTGTTTTTCATAATATTGGCGGAAATAATAGAAGGAGAAGCACTCGTTTCTATTAATAATTTTTCCTGAAATTTGGATAAAGGTATACGGTAGGTGGTCTTTGGAATGGTGACTGAGTTTGACTTTGTTCCTTTATTTGAATGTGGAGGTTGTGTACAATATTGATTATCTGCGGATTGTTCGAGGTCGTTTTCAGTTTCTTAATAAATATCGTCCTGCTAATCTCCAGGGTAATACTCTTGATCATAATTATTTATCACGTGGTAGTCTTCGGGGCTATCTTCATGTATTTGGTAAAACAGTTCGTCACATTATTTTGCGAACTGTAATTATTAAAGCAAAAGAGAATTACTTTAAAACTAGATTTAAAATCTGAGTTAGTGCTATTGTAGTGTTTTATGTCATATAAATATATGTATATATATATATATATATATATATATATATATATGAACAACTTCATTAAATTTCCTTCAAATTGATCGCCTTAATTTGAAGAAAGTTTAGTTACAACAAATTTTTGAAGAGAGGTGAAAAGACGGCTAAAAAGATAAAAAATAAACATTTTTTTAAAGGTTGTTAATATTTTAATCACTGCTGCAAATAGAAATGTGAAAGCTCGTGAACTCTTTACTTTAAAAAATCTAGAAATTATGTAGAAGTTTCTTCTTCAGTTATTATTAATCATTACTCATCGATTTCTATGAGCATAAATAATAGTGAATTTGAGAAGAAATTACCCTGTATTTATGTAAAATAATATGTAAAATGCGCTAATTAAAAGAACAAGAGTTGATTTATAATTTCCCAATATTGTATGGATGTACGAAAAATCAATATTTCTGTATTCACAAAGATATACACATGGTAAAGAAAATAAATTGGATATAACAGACGAGATTTTTGCTTTTTCAAATGAAATATTGTCAATAGAAATCTGCAAAGTAAAAGCAACCCAAATTTTAAATAACGCCCCGATCGTTTTATCTTTGGAAATTACCTCTTTGTTAATTGTGACGTGGGAGTTCATAGGAAGTAATGCTTTCAATATATTGAAATTATACTAAAACTGAGCTATGAACCCTACACCTAAATTCGCAAAATCGCTTTCGTGACCGTGAAGATAAAGTTGGGTATTTTATGCATTATAAATTGTCAATGAACTCTACTCAATTATCAATAAATGTTATTTGGAGACTAAAAATTGAATTCATTTTTTAATGATATTACATTCTATTCAATTATTTTATACATTTAACAGTCAATAGCGTTACACTAAATTGAAATTGAATATTTTTACGCCTATGTATCATATCGTACCTATTTTCAAAGCCGAATTTTTTAAAGTCGGCAAAGTAATCCGCCTTATTAAACCATATGATTTATTTTTACATTTATATTTTATATAGAGTATCGTTTTAAAAGGTTTGTTATGAGGAGTAAAAAATATTTTTTTTTACAATTTCAAAGTGCGCATTCTAAGAGATATTCTAAAAATTATGCAAAAATGTATGGTATAACTACAATATTTTTAAAACTACTGATCAAGAAATCATAAAAACAGGATCGATGAAGTCTAACTGAAAAGATTTATTAGATAGTAATTTTTTTAAAAATTCTGCCGGTGAAAATTATAGTACGTTACAATATATTTACGTTTCGACAAATTAATATTTGCAAATATTTTAATAGTAATACGCACGCTCAAATGTTTATATGTACTTGAAAATTTACCTAACCCACATAGCACAAATTTTATCCGTTCTTCACGAATTTTTAGACAATAAATTATCCATTTACAAAATAATTTTCTAGATACACGATTTTCCAAAACGTAAATCGTCGCTCGTTCTCTGTAAACAACGTAATACGAATAATAACAATACCTTTATTCCAAACAGAAAACGTCATGGAAAGTGCAAAAATATTTCCCCGGTACTAATGTTTAAAGAACAAAACCAAGACAGATGCTCAATTTGTTTTTTAAGTATAGATTTTTTTATTTTCTTCCATTTAACTAAAAGTTACGTAAACAATTCAATAACAATGAGAATATAATATTTGTAGAGTCTCGTAATGAAAAAAAATAATCTTTGTAATTTTGTCGTGTTTTCCTTCCATCCGTCTGTCTCATTGTTACTAAAATTTTAGATCCATGTGTAGGAAATTTAGCAAGTTAAGTAT
This sequence comes from Druceiella hillmani, assembly GCA_039881145.1. Classification (NCBI taxonomy): domain Eukaryota; kingdom Metazoa; phylum Arthropoda; class Insecta; order Lepidoptera; family Hepialidae; genus Druceiella; species Druceiella hillmani. The sequence goes on from JAYKKI010000043.1 coordinate 18,848,716, forward strand.
ATACACATTTCTCTTAATTATTACATTGTCTAAGATATTCTTGGTTAGATCTTTTTAAATTAAATGATTTTTTTTCACCATCATTCATTGTAACTCATCTTCGTAAAATATTGAGTTTTAAAATGACATGCAACGTACTCGACTTTCTTCTAATTAACCAATGATGGTTTGCAAATATCTGAAAAAAGGTTTAGATGTGAGTGGATATATGAATCGGATAGAAGAAATAGCAAACACAAAATAGGCCATACCAACATAGCATTAGGCTGAGGAATTGTAATCAGGAGCTAAATGACAGAGTTTCTGCTTGAGACCCATAATACTAATGTGAAAACATTATGTCCTTAATTTTATATTTTAAGCTGGTAGTATACCTACAGCCAAAAGATTGCAAAATTGGAAACCGCAGATTCAGAAACGAAGAGTTAGAACAGAGAACTCAATGATATCCTCATTTCTTGAGAGCCATACTACTAACTTAAAAACAGCAAGTCCTCAAATTTCACGTCTTAGGCAATCAGTACTTCATAAAGTCAAAACTGAGGAGTTGGGGCTAGAAAATTTCTGGTAAAGTGTCTGCTTGAAACCCACGACATTAATTTATAAAGAGCAAAAATTTCAAGGTTCCTGATTTAGATAGGAAATACACCTGCTGCATCAAGATTTATGGATGAAGGGTTAAAATTATATGGTATGTAACTGCATATACTGACTTACTTATTAATCCTTTTTTGTTCTTGCTATATCAATAGAAGTCAAATGAGTCCAAACTTGATGAGTGAAGTCTTCATTACTGAAGAGTCTCTATCACGTGTTCGGGCTCCATAATTGTAGCTTGATTTTGCTAAACAGTAAATTTACATCATTCATCGTACCCTATTAAATTATCATTAGACCTACATCAAACAATTCAATCTCAGCGCCTATGCTGCTTAATGGTGAGGAATTCTATATCTTCATTGTGCATGAACAGATTCTAACTAAATTTTAATTGGATCGTACCGGGAGAATATCATTTCAAAGGGAAAAAATAATCATCCAAATTGGTTGGACCAATATCATCGAAACTCGATCAGGATATTTATCTTGTTCAGCTTTGAGGAATTCTATGGTATATGTTCAATTTCCATGATCAAAATCTAACCAAATTTCATGGGAGTTTATTCCCTAATGAAATTCTGGATATATAATGTAATATACTTAAAAAAAACAGGCGAATTCAGAACCACTTCGCTTTTTGGATTTAAAAAGAACATTTACTAATAGTTCAAATCAGTTTAAATATGACAGTAATTTTAAGTACTTAATTATGTTTGTGCGTAAATGATTTCAACTCTTTTTCAGCTCATATGATTGTCTGAAAAAAACTTTTCAACCCCCAATGATTTAGACGAAAAATTATTAAAAGTTATGACATATACGAAATGCACATTAAATGTATGAAATTGTTTGAGGAAAATAACATTTTTCGACTTTTAATAAAACATTACAATAATTTATATAAAGCTAATAAAATTATTGGAATAGTCTTTCTAAATTTCACAAGAACTAGTCGAAAATGTAGTTCCGGTTTTGTATCGTTTATTAATTATAATTTAAATTTAAAAAACAAAAGTGAAAATATCCTTCATTCCGTTATTCGTAAAATAATAGTGACGAAGTAAAAACCGGATATAATTTTTTATCGATTCTTATTGTTTTTGATTATTTTTAATATAATTCATTTTAATTATATGTGAACTATTTCGTAGTAGAATTAGATCGCATCGACACAATTATGAAAATAGGTCGCGTCGTCACACAGCCACGGCTCCAATATATTGAGATACAAATAATGAACCTATACAGAATATGTGAATGAAATTTTGTAACCCTCGAAGGTGTTTGTGTTTCTCATCAGTCTAAATATTAAATTAAACACTGTTGATCTCGTCGTAATGAGTTAACTACTTTATTCCATAATTGTTCCAACAGTTTTCAACCTGACATTAATTAAAAAACACCGATTTTACAACAAAATATTGTAAAAAATAGATAATCTGGGAATATTTCTTACTAAACGATACAAAACAATAAGCTAAGTGAAGGAGCTAATGCTAATTATAAATTGGGTATAATTTAGAGTTTGGTAATTTTTCCAAATCCTGTCTCCATTCCAAACAAATTGTAACTTTATTTATTAGGTACTTTTCACCTCGCACTCAAATTATTTAGTTCCTTTCGTTATAACCTCACAAACTTTAAATCCGACTGTACATGATATAAATGTACGGTACTAGGGAATAGAACACGTCAGATTTACAAACGGTTAGAATTAATACGAGTACCTTTAACGCAATGTCTCTGTACTTCTATAGCGACATCAAAACGACGAAACATGGGAGCCTATATTCGTTAGAAGCGTCATAGCAACAGGTCCATTTACATGGGTAAACGGTGTCCGTTTCTAATAGTTAACATCCGTTATTATTAGTGTTATGTTGAGTAAAAGGGTTTAAAAATTCTAACTGAAAACAAAGAAATTTGTTTTTAATTTTGTAATAAGTTTATTAATTTCATTACCATAAAAATTATTTTAAGATATTTATTAAAAAATAAAAACTTATTACAGGAAATCTATGAAGATTCTTTGATATAGTGGTTAAAGGCTACTAAACGTTGTTTGTATTAGTATTATTTTTTAATTTAGTTATACGAATAATTATAAGATCTACTAAGTACGAGTAGAACCCGCTTTATATGAATTTCATACATAAATAATTTAGTTACCCATCTTTTAACTGTTAATACCGAGCTAATTTTGCGTTAAAGTGCTTAAGAAAAGCAGTCATCTAATTTTTCTAATATATTTGATTTAAAAAATTATCAGGAAGTACACATACTGCAAATATTTTGAAGACTTACATCCAGCAAAAAAGACACCGTCCCGTTGTACCAAAAAACATTAGTAGACATTTCGATTCCTTCTTATTTCCTAGAATTACAACTATTTCAAAATAATTTGTATAATGGAGTATGTTTTAAAATATTTTTCTTTTCAAAGTATATATAAGGATGTATTTAAAAAAAAATATTGGTTTTACTTCGTCCTATAAAATTTCATCACAATCGGTTTTAAAATGAAAGAATTATGTATGATATGGTATATGGATGGAAGTATAAATGGACATGTTTAAATTGTAAGTGTTCAATTTCATTCATTCGGTCGTGAATCCTTAAAAATTATAACAGCTTTGTCACATAGATCCGCATTAACCACATAAAATATGTATTTCGTGTTTAGAACATTTTCATGGAACCATTTTTAAGTGGCAACATTTAGATAATATTATAATCTTCAGTTATTTGGTAAATACATAACCATTAATGTACGAGAGACCTTGAGTATAATTCATTGCACACGTCTTTCAACGTGACTGTCGCAGATCTAATCTTTTCACGCAGAAATTTATATTTTCAAAATGATATTGGTAAATAACTTACCAAATTTTCCCCAGTAATCTTGAACCTAGGAGTTCTGCTTCATGTTTTGAAGACACACATGCCTTGTGAAATTATTAAATTCTAACAGGGATTATGAAATTAAAGATCGTGAGTTGTATCTTCCAAATTAGGAATTCAAATCCTCCAATCTGTGAAATCGTAGTTAGAGTGTATCGAAATCGGTTGATTATGTTGGTTAATTATACAGTTGAAAAGACAAAACTTTTTTCGTTTGCGTTGTAACCTTTTACATTACAGCTGCAAAAATAGAGGTCTATCTATATATAGAGGTTATGGCATCAATGTTTCTTTCAAATAGAGGTCTATCTATCTATAGAGGTTATGACATCAATGTTTCTTTCATTCCATTTAATTAATCAATTTCAATCTGTAAAGTTTTAATGAAGATTTTAAAAATTAAAGCTATTTTTCATGCTTTTAGATCGCTTACCAAGTTCCATTAAGCGCGTCAAACTTATCGTATACAGCGCTCTAGGTCTTATTATGTTCATTAGCAACAATATAAAAGTTCTGTAATTTTGTTTCATATATGTATTATATTTATCCATTGTTTTATTAATAAAAATTGTCTACAAATATAAAACTGTCGGGTGAAATGAAAAAATTACGTGTCATAATTTTTAAGTTCTTTTTGTATTCGTTCACTTGCCGTAATACTGACTTGAATTTAAATAAAAAATAAAAAAACAATTTATATGCTACGAGTACATTAACTAAAATATTTTCAAATGAGTACAATGTAAATTATCATAGTATTTACAGGTATCATTTACATATACCAGGTACCATTAATATTATTAAATAATCATTAATATATAACAGGTATCATTAATATGTATAAAAAAATAAAATAATTTAGTTCTCGTTAGTTTTAAGGATATAGAGTTGATTTTCAGAGAAATTCGAATGAAATTTTAAATTATATTATTATATATTGAAAAAGTGTAGTGTGTTATAGTTTTTCCCTAACATCGAAAAAAATAATCAAAACTAATATTTCGGGTTCCTATTTTATAAAAGTTTTCTATATTACACATGTTACCAACCGAATTAATTTACAGGCAATTTGATAACTCCAACTTTGTAATTAATGGATAATAATTATTATAACTAATTAAATTGTATTTAAATAAATAAAGGAGTTTTCCCAATTATTCGATATATTCAAAATATAAAGATAACACATTTTAAAGTATTAAAGCCGTTTATGAAATATTTGATTCTAACCAAAAAACATTTTTAAAAAAAAAGTTTTTAATTGCCCAATATACATAACAGCCTATTATTTCAGACTAATTAGAAAAACCTATTTACTGATATACTAATTAATTCGATTCAATTTTTAATCCAAAATATCTACAAAGGTTATTATTTTATTAGAATTATAGCAAAAGTATATTCAAAAATCATCAGTCTAAAAATTATTATTTAAGAGAGATTATTTATTACAATTTTACAGTATCCAAAATTTCCTACGGTAAGTATATATTAATTTCTCACGGTAAGCTATTTATCGTTTGTCAATATGAACCGTGCATTTACCCAACTCGAGGTAACCAGATTGAAAATATAGTAGATTATAAGTAATAAAAGAGAGATAAGTTTTGAATGTGCGTGTACATATAATCTAGCCAACGTAAAATATAAAACTTTGGGTTGAACTTAGAAATAAGTTTCAGAAAAAGCAGGTTCTTTTTGTTCATAATTAAACATACTTATCTAAGATCACTTACCACACCAATGATAGTGGGTAATACCATGTTGATGATGGAAATAAATTCGTCAATACCTAGCTTTCTATTTAAACTCCAGGATATATATTTTCTGTAAGTGAAAAAAGAGGAAGTTTTAAAAAAAGCGTTGAATTCTTTTTGAAATAAATTGGAGAATATAAAATTAAAACTCAGTGTATGTATGTGTGTATATTCTCCAAATTTTAATTAGGCTTTGCAAAATTTTAATTCAGCAACAAATTTTAGGCAGGTTTCAAAAGCCTATACCACTTGTTGGGAATGGAAATTCGAAAAAGACCAATTGAGGTTATGCTATATTAGTTCAAGGAAGTGAAGTATTGAATCTTGGTCTATCTTTCCGTCTATCTCTCTGTAAGTTATTTTTCCTGTCATTCAGTTACTACATAATATATTTATTTTAATTTTTGGATACAGCATTCACTCGCAATTAGCTTCGTATACTTAATAAAATTTGTTGCCGTGTTGTCATAAATTGAAACAAAATTTAAATAACATTTTAATTAAAATATTGTTTGTTTAAATACGTTTTTTTACTAGGCTTATGTGGATATAAGTGATTTATGTACAATTCACGTTTGGTATGGATCGGCATAAAATAGTGCACACTTGTAAATTGATAGAGTGACATCTTTAAAATGACAGCCGTTCAGTTTTTTGTTCATTCTTGCTTCAATACCGTCAACATATTTTAATATTTAACTTATTGTTATATTAGCTATTTGCCAGACATTCCTTAAATCATGGAGCTGCTTGAATCTAGTGCGGTTGGTTACACAATTTGCCTATATTAAATTATAATTTTCCCATACTTTTCTTCACCTCGATAATTAAATGATTTTGATGATGAAATTTCTAAACTAACCATACTATTTAACGAAATGTATACAAACCAATAATGTATTAAAATTTGGCATGGATAAACGATACTCAATCAAGTATGCGAAATATATATATATATATATATATATATATATATATATATATATATGTGTGTGTGTATATATATATATATATATATATATATATATATATATATATATATATATATATATATATATATATATATATATATATATTATGAAACACGCTGGACTCCCAAAATTAATATCTAATCAAGCGTAATATGTCATGAATTTTATATTAATTTTTCAGGTTACGTATAAAGCGACGAAATGACCAGACGAATGTATTTCTTTACATTACGAGTGGTCACGTTGACTCGATGCAATATTTCCTATCATAATCTCAATTAATTATGTGAATTTAGACCTTTGGTATTGATTCGTAATTACGATTCGCTTTTTATAACATCAACAAATATATCAATACATCAACAAATTTAAATTATTATGTAATAAACTTGAATATTACAATATTCCAAGGTATGTATCCAACCTCCAAATAAAAAGGCAAGAACTTCGCATTCGTCGTCTTTAGCTCGGGGTAATTTTATCCATTACGCTATGTACATTATATAAAATGATCGTGAAAAATACAACTTTTTAAAGCAAAACTTATTTTGTTACAAATCAAATAAATTCTGTACAAAAATTGTGGTATGGACGAAATATGTCCGTAATATTACAGACTTTGCTTAGTATATTGAGTATGCTTATGCTGTTATAGCAAACAATATTAGGAAGAATCAAATATGAATAAAATGAAAATAGAAATTTTTTGGATTGATAGTAAAAATAACAATGGATATTTGATATATGACATTATGAAATTGTACATGATGCTAGTTGCCTTCTAAAAATGTTTCGATGTATCAAAGTCCTTTGCACAACATGAAGTACTTCTTATTTTTTCCTTTGATTTTTGGCCTTTTCCTTAGTTGATCATTTAGCGAGAACTTCTTATCAAGCAAATATTGCTGTCCCAAATGGCAAATTTCCTTTTTCCCATTTTTCTTTTCAAGAAGCAATGAGGCGATTAAATAAGAATTAAACAAAACTTCGATTTTCTGGTAATTTTAATTGCATTTCCAAAATAGTATTGCAACAGAGCTACTAATTGGGTCCAATAAAACTCTAGAGTCTATTATTACTAGAATTAAATAATTTACTATTTCAAGCTTAAGTCCAAATGTTCACTTCCCCGCTTTCCATAATAATGGGTCTACCAACATTATCTACTTCCGTTTAATCACCTTATCTAAATAATTTTTACACTTCAATAATTGTCTTCATAAATAACAAGATCGCATTTTACCCAGTTGGTCTTTCACGTACTCCGAATATAAATCAAAATTAGCAAACGTTTAGACTCTCAAAAACTAGCCGCGATCCCATATTTTGATATATTTTTATATTTCGACTGATATTTTTAGTTTGAAACCTCCCAATTTAATAATTTACTTATTAAGACGTATAATTTTAGCACAGTGGCTTAAATTTCGAAAGTTGTAACTTATACAATATTCTGCTTAGAAGTTAATTTCAAAAATAATCTTAATTGTCCGAACAGAAGCTTGTTGCTTAGAATTTTCTAATCATGGTTATTCATTAGAATATTCTAAGTCCTTTTTATCAATGAAATATAGATTATCTCTGAGAGATAATACATAATTTATAGTTCTTTCTTATTTAGAACATCATCTGTGATAGCTACTTATAATGCAGGAGATCTCATTCTGTTAATTAAAATCTGATTTATGTCGTGAGGAATTTAGGACATTGGAGGAGGAATTTGTTTATACCGTTGAAATGTTCAGATGAACAACAAACGTAATATTATTTCCGGGTGCGCACAGAATAATATTACATTTAGACATGCTATATGTAGCCCATAGTTTCTAAATTATATATTGTTTGAATTTATTAAGCATATTAAATCTAAAACTTGTCAACAATTATAACGTTCGTTTTATGTTATATTTTGAATCTAACACGCTTCTACAGAGCGCGATAGGCTAATAACTTAGAAAAGCATTAAATTATTTTATATAGAAACAACACTTTAACCTTCAACGGTTCTACTCTTTCTTGTTTGTAAGAGCACTCCACGATATTAAAATTTGTCGTGACAAAAAATATACTTTACTAGACAGACCTTATCTCATAATCACCATTTAGCAATGTTAGCGTACAATTCTATTGTTTATCATGCAGTCTTTTGCATATTGTCTGCTTTCACTTTGTTTTTATCAGCAATATCCGTTCATTGCCTTAGCAAGTTTCTTATGTATATTTCAAATAACTACAACTAAAAGTTTTAATGCTAAACAGGTGTTCCAAAAATATTTTTTTAATTTTCATTTGATGCCCGTCGAATACAACAATTTATATGCGATAGATGCCTTACAGTTAACGTATTATATAATGATAATTGTAAGGTATCTACACGAAACTATTTTTGAAAGTATCTAGAAATGCTTTTACACATTTTTTTTCAAATTAATTTAATTCACTAGGTACCAAACAATATTTAAAATGGAATACAAACAGCAACATTTACCAACATTGTTGTGTAATAAAGACGCAAAAGCGGAAATACGATTTCATGGACGATTGATTTGTAAAGAATGGTTGACGTAAAAGCCATACGGTTATACAGTTAGATGACATAATAAGAAAATAGACGCGGGTTGTAGGCTGTGGAGGATGAGATTGACATTTGTTGGAATTGAAGCATCCTTTTTCTTACACAGGTTGGTAGAATTTTTTGTTTTGTTTAATAATATGTTTTAGCTGCTAGTCACGCTTACGTACATTGCAAATATTATATTTATATGCATAAAAATACGTAAAAAAACAAAATCATTTTTATACTGTCTTTAAAAAATATATTTCCGTAACTGTTCTGGATTATTTAGTTCATCCATTTAGTCGGAAGCCAAAATTATGACGAGTTTCTTCATACTCCTTATGAGTTCTTATAAACATAACATTGTGCCAATTCGTTTATAATTAAAGATTGATATTTGATAGCTATCTTTTATTTTTGCTATTAATTTTTTGAAGTAAAACTTCTTTACGCACGCTTGACTTGGGGAGTAAGCTGCTGAATGCGTGACGAGAGCGTTACGAAAAGTGTGATCGGGCAGTTGAGTGGGAGATATAAGTTAGTAAAGACAGAAAGAGAGAGAGTTACCTTTCGTATATTACTGTAGGGACAAGAAAGAGAGGTGCGAGTACACATTTTCTTTCTCTCTTTCTCTCATCGCCAGTTACGTTTCGTATATCTAAGACACAGTGCAAGCCTATTGTCTGTATCACACTGTAGGAGCAAGAGAGCAGTGCACGTGCACATTTTCTTTCTCTCTTCCTCTCATAGCCAGTGCATATATAAATATATATATATATATATATATATATATATATATATATATATATATATATATATATATATATATATATATATATATATATATATATGTGCGAGTTTGCTAGGGTTACGCGAACGGTGATTTTTTGATTATTTTGTAAATTTATTTCGTTCTTGAACAATTTTGTAAATTATTATTTTGTTCAATGCATTAAATATTCTACGTTTAAAGTGAATAAAATTGTAAATTCATTTTAAAGTTCATATTTTGTGAATTCGAAATTTTACTTCAGTCGTGTAGTCTAAAGCATACTCGATTTTTTTTCAAACGGTTAAGTCAAGTATTTTAGGTTAAGTTGAATAAAAATGTAACGATAAAGTGTGTGTACTAGGCAATGTGAACGTTTAAGCGTGCTAATGGCAGTGGAAGAAAGGTAAAAAAATCTTTGTCTTTTTTAACGTTTAAAGGAATATGAGGGTTAGTTCTTTTTTAAGTTTCGTTATTAATTCTAAACAGCATTTTCGAAATCAGCAATATTCACAACCATATAAAATACGATGGGTGCAAAGGAAACGAGGATTTTTTCGTTATAAAAATTCATCACTTTTTATTTTCTGCGTAATTGCTTTAAAACGCCAGCATTTTTAATTCAAACAAAAACAGCTAATTCGTTTATCAGAACGATAATTGAAATACAATTTTAAAGGTTTTATGGGTAAAATACCTGTTTCCTGTTTTGTGTAAATTTGTGTCATATGTATTTATTTATACATATACACAAACACATAAGTATACGCATACACACGCACACACACACGTGTTTGTATATTTATATCTAATTTGCTATATCGGGATTCATAGGAAAACTAAAAATTATGGGATAAAATATAATATTTCCCAAGTAAATATAAGGATCAGAATTACGTATGTGATGTACCAAAATATTAACATAAAAATAATTTCTTGTTAGATTTTGTCATGTAACTCTAAATAAAACAATTGTTAAATATATTTCTCGTCAGTAGAAGATTATGAGCACGTAATCCTTTAAAATGTATTAGTTTTCATTTTTATATTGTATCAGAAAAAGTCACATACATATTACATTAAATGATACTTCGGCTACGATAAATTGTTCAATGTCGATATTGTACAGAGTGTCTACCGGATTAACAAATATTTATAACCTTGAAATATCGTACATACGATGAAAATGTGAGTTATAATTTGATGTGAAACTAACCCCTAGTGTACTAGTTTAACAGTTAGTAAATTCATTTCATCGTTATTCATTCTCACATTTAATTATCACTACTTGTAGAATTCTAGTAAAATTTAAACTAACACGCATTGTTCCTATCGATGGCGCTTCAAGGTTGGATATCGCAAATCGAAACGAAGAACGTCCCCTTGGGGTTTTGTCGATACAAAGTGAATAGTGTAATAATAGTATTATAAGAAAATACATAGATAGAAGTGAAAATCGTGAGTAACGTAATAACTAATAAACATACCATTTTATAATATAGAACCAATCGTTATAATATTAATTGCAACATAGACATTTTATCTCTGATGTCAATGAACTGTTTTAACTTCAATACTACTATTGATATTGAATTCAATACTACTATATCCGAATAATATTTTATTATTGGTATCCTCATAGTAAATATATTTATAAACTTGAAATGTGTTTTCTTGCAATAGTTTTTTTATAACATGTTTATTTATAACCCTGTGAAAGTGTTCAAAGGAAGCTTAACGTTGAATACTCTATTACGTTGATATGTAGATCATATCATCGTAATTGCTATAAATATATCATTTCTAAATTTACTCCAAAAATTACCATTTATAAATTCATGTCAGTTTACAGTGTCGTAATTTAAATCAATTCACAACAGATAGTAGACAAAACTACATCACAATAACAATTAATAATCTACAATCTCTAAAATATTTCAAAAATAGTTTTAAATCTTCAGCTTTCCAAGGATTTTCGATAAAACGGTCAACTAGAAGTTAAAATGAAAAGTGTGTTCACGGTGTTAAGTAAAATTTGCTTTTCAGCATTGGAATATGTATCGACCTCCAAATTAATTTAGAATGTTAAAATAAGGAAGAATACATAGCATATTTTTGGAGTTTCATTCATTGTTGTTATATTTGAATCAAAGAAATAGACATGAAAAATTTTGGTTAGTAGAAGTCAATCAGGCGCGATTAATATATTATACCGAATATCGAATTTGTGGTCCTGACGTAAACGAAAAAACAAAAGAAATGTTTATGCCTTTAGTGATATTTTTGATATTAATTTCGCTTTTGTTATGAAGTGTTCTATATTATATACAAAATAAAAGGTCATAATATGTAATAAAGATATAAGATACACGATGAAGATGGTCTAAAGTTGAATGGAATTAAACTCCAGTTACACGAACTTAATATAGGCATTACCCACTATAGCATTTTCACAACTATCGTGAAATGGTTAACTTTCTAAAACTATAGTAAAAATATAGACGTAGTAAACTAATTAACGTTAAGTAAACAAATATAGTTACGCGATATGGAGCTACGAGTGGACCAAAAGTAAATGCATCGGATTGAATGCGGTAAAGCAATAGTTCATTTTCTATTAAACGAGACTCATTTGTTCTTTCATTTTTCCCAACATAAATTTAAAATTTATTATTGATATAGTTTTTTGTCGTTAATTGGTAACTCGTTAAAGCTGGTTCTTAATTATTTTACCTCATATCAAACTATAATGAGCACTTTATTAAATTTAAAATTATGGCACTTTTTAAAGATGGTTCCATTCTTCCTCAAGTACTTATAATTGGTTTAAACTTCTTAAAATTTTCTCACTCCTTCGAATTATATAACATATGTAACTTCATATTCACATGGAATAAAACATTATAAGCTTAAATTCACTCGCAGAAGGTCTGTTTTTAGTACAAATATATTACTTCATTAAATAGAGAAGTGATCAATTTGACAAAGTTGCAACAAATACATTAATTTTAATTAACTGCAACTATTTTTGTCCCAAAAATTTATTTTCGTATTTAGTTTGCTTATTTTTCTTTGTAACTGTTCCTGCTTAACTTACCATAATCAACTTTTATGTCGCTTATTTCAAGTGATACTTTCTGGTGCTCAAAAGCAAATTACTTTATTTAGTCGTATTATCATTTTCGTAAATTTAATTAACAATACATGAACAGAACTTTCCTGAGACTTATCGTAACTTCAAAATTACGAATTAAATTAACATATATCTTATATCAAAAGTAAAATAGCTTTTTGAAATAATATTTACAAAAAAAAACCGTTTGAATATTTCTTCCTTCAGAGAAGTCGTATTCTTGACCTAACAGGTAGTGTTATGGTCTAGCATGTATGTACACGCCTGTTCCTTGAATGTTATATATTAATTTTAACCCGCAATAAATAAACAACCCGTTGTAATTTCAGTTAAGGACGTGCATCTTCCATACGCCTGCCACAGCCTCACAGTTAGGCCTGGTTGTATAAAATTTGGCGAACAAATGTTTCAAATTCGAATTTCAATTAATATGTAACATTAAATATTCTAAAAGTGAGGTAAGCTTTGTCGAGTTGTCGTCGATAGTTTTACGTAAATACATCTTTATAAGCATAATATTTTTCGAGTCATTGTTCGACTGGTCGATAGAACGAGTAATTTTTCTTTACTTTTAAACCTTAGGTTTTTCAGCAGATATAAGAGGAACAATTTTTGAATTCGTCATTGTCTGAGCCAACGGTTCGTATAGGTTTCTTCGTGTTTTAATTATATACTTTCGGCACGTGACGGGACATATTTAAATTTTACTTTTTTTCATATAAGCCTAAAAATGCACAAAAACCAAATTATAGTATCGCCAAATAATATTAATATTGGCAAAATTGAATCACACTACTACGAGAAAACGAGGAGGGGAAGATGTAATGTACACGTTACAACTTCTTCTCCTCAAAACTTTTATTAATACACTAAAACTTTCATTGGTACCCTTGTAACTTTTTAAACTTTTACTGGTACACCCAACGTTAATGATCAAACACGATCAAATATATAATAGCCATTGAAAAAAGAATGTGAATATTAGAGACATTAATTGTCATGTTCCATAAAAATTAGTCTTACAAAAAAAAAGATTGGTGGGACTCTAATTTACTTTCGCCGATTCAAAAAAGGAGATCATACAAGTTAGCACACACTAACAGAGAAAAGAATCATACGAATGAACGTGTGCTAATGCTTAGCTTATATTGTTACGAATGAACATGTGCTAATGCTTAGCTTATATCCTTCACTTTTAGCTATCAATACGGATAATTCAGCAAAAGTGAATAGCGAGGTGAATGTTTTAGTAGATAGTTTATCGCTGTCCAATTTCATTTATTTTTGCCGCAGCTGTCTCCTTATATTATTTTACTTTTTTTCTGCTCTTACATTTATTCTAGCACGACGGAGTCCATTACGTTGACGTTAATTGACGAATTCCATTTATATATAGTATTTATTTGACATCTGCAATATACAGTACATATTTCAGATTTATTACAACAGGAGCGCTTTCCTTCAGATTAGTTATGGCCTCAATCAAGGATGATTAATTCGAGATTCGTGTGAATAAAAAATCAATTCATTCTTTATTCTTTAAGAATCGATTTTCACGTATAACGCCAGGTGTAAAATTTTATAAGGAGTAAAATCATAATTTGAGAGCGTACGATGTTCAGAGCGTTAAAAAAAGTGTAAAACCAGATTAAATCGCGATTATGTAAATCTAGATTAATATGAATTATCATATTATGTTTCTGATGGTTCAATAGATGCATATTAAATTATTGTTAACTAATCGACTTTGAAAAATCAAAGTAAGCCGATAGGAGAGTCATGTTAATTCTATACTTTCGCCTGCGCTATACGTGCTGTGCACCAATCGTTAGCTAATTGCAGGCACGTTTTGACATATTGAATGATTTATTGGCAGTTGTAAGCACAGATCTGATACTAAAGTTATTAGCGTTGCTTCTTTTTGACTGAAAGTATTGCGTTTAACAAAAAGTAGTAAAATTAATACAATAAAAAGAGACTACATAGATATTGGTCCCTTACATAAACCCTTACAAGCGTGAAGATGAAAAATGGTGAATACAGTCAAAATTATACGTTTATAATAAAAATAGAATGCAGAATTAATTTGTTTGAACGAATGTAATTTCTTTTTCTCTAAATATACTAAGAAACTTTTACTTTATATTTATCTCTAGGCAACAGGAAGTCAAATGTGCCGACTTGGCTTAATATAAAGCCAAGCAGAGAGGAGAGTTGGCAAGAGAAAGGCAGCATCGGATGGCCACCGGCGGAGGAGTTTTGACAAATTGACTCCGTCATTTTCTTAATAGCGTCAGGGCTAATTGTGGAGGTAAATACCGCAAATTGCAAAGTGTATAATTAGTATTTTATTTATATTGTTGTTTAGCAACTGATTTACATAGCAAAGGGGCACTGGAAGTTTCTAGATTAATTTATTTAAAGTGAATTTTATTAGAATTTATTGAATATATTTGGCGTTAATTTTGTGGAAATTCATTATTCACAATTATGTGGTATTATTCTACTTACTTTAAGTTCTTTACTACGACCTGGGTTTCGTTGTATTACAACATCTTCAGGTGGGCTAATAACAAAGATCTTTGGTATTTATATATGACGAAGGACTTAAAACTATAAATGGCCGCGTCTAAATAAAATACATACTTGCACTTTTTTACATTTCGGTAACAAATTAGGCTCAATAAACAAATTCTTTGCGAAAAAGTTAATATATTTTAATTAGTTTAAAAAAATTATATTACAAAAACAGAACGAAAGCTTATTATTCCCGAAAACGAAATACTGATTAGAATGATAATAAACTTACGAAAACATTAGATCTTTGACAAAATTCAATCCAAGGATGACAGTCTACGGAAAATACTCAGAATAAAAATGAACGATTACAGAATAAAAGACATCGGCTAATAATAAGTGATTAGGTACATATTGTTTAAAACTAACATATTTTTCATGTTATTTGAATGAATGTTTGAAAGCTAAAGTGATGTATAATAATTACTTAATTTATCCCGAATAGAATATTCAAGCAAATATTTTTGAGTTTTAATAATTGCAATATGTATGTCAAGCGCTTTCTGAGAAAAACGCTTCTGAGGCACATACGGACAGACACGTCAATGGTCTTAGAAGGGTCCCGTTTTTCTTTTAAGGTACGGAACCATAAAATGGAAGGAGCCTTTTAAAGAGGACCGCAATCCAAAAATGTTTATTAATTTTTTTATATACGTACTATGTTTTTGAACAAACTACCTGCATACATAGAATGTTAATTTCATAAGTATTTGTGATTTCACAAATGAGACTTATTAATATTATAAAAAAAATTATTAAAGAAACTTGGCAATTAAACGTGTTCACGATGATGCACGGAAGTCTTTTACTTTATACATCTTTGAAAATGCCGTGTGAAGTGTGATTCAATTTGCGAAACACAAACAAATTACTTCAAGCAATGATTAGTCGCAGACTTAATACCAATAGGCAGTGACACCATTGAATATAAATTTAAACCGTCGTATTAAAAAGGCTTAAAGCCGGCCAAACGTTATACAAACGTGCAAATTTTTCTCCTATTCGTTACCAAGAGAATTTAAACCCCCATGTCAATTTCCGTTCCAATATACAATTTGGTTATTGTAATATGGAACACAAATTATGGATTAAGTTTAATATGACATCTCATTTTTAAACTAATTAGTTTACTGGCTTAGAGTTAGTTCCAGTTATATGCAGAATTTTTATGTTACTAAATTTATGGGATTAAAAAATAATCAGAAAATAGGCGTTAATTTTTACAAATAGATTTGCTTCAGAAACTCTTTTCAATTAATAGTAATGCCAAGAAGAAAATTCGTCTACGAAGCATATGTCCTACTTTATTTCCATGTCAGCATCTGATAATGAGTTCTGGTAATAAACAATGGAACTCCTTGACATATGATAACAAATTAACCAAGATATTTGCTGCTGGCAGTTGCTACTTTGCAAAATAACTATACCATCGACCAGGTCGGGGTCTGATGACGAGTTCTGGAAGTTAATAATGGAAGTCCTTAATAGATAGTAATAAATCAGCCGTGATGTTGGTAATGTGTTTTGTTGGTAACCGACTTTAGACGAAGAGGTAATTATATATATACTAACTTTTAACGGCGATTTTTTTAATTATGAAATATTCTAAGAAAAAAAATTAATATTTTAAATAAGTTAAAAACACGCTTTTATAAATACTGCACTAAAAAGAAAAATAATTATCGACCTTGTTTTCTGTCTACTTAGTAAGGAATTTAGTGTAAGCCATATATATTGTTGAGTATGTTAAGCATTTCCATTCCCATCTATTTATATCCATTCCCATTTATATGTAATTTGAGAAGCAAAATAATTTTTTTAAAGAAAAAGCGACCCATTCTTTTACATTTAAATATTATACTCAATAATAAACATGGCTCACATTAAATCCTCACTGAGTTTGCCGAGAAAGTTTAGGTTTAAGTTGAGGTACGTTAATTATCTTTTTTACAGTGTTTTTAAAGCGTGGTTTATATGGTTATTTAAACTATTAATTAATTTTTACTTTTTTTAGTATTATATTAAAGTGGAGAATATTTTTTAGAACATACTTTGCATTATATTTAAGACTACTTTTAAAATATAATATGTTATTAAAAAAACTTCTACTGAACTCAAATTAGCAGGGCAGCGTAGTTGATTATATGAAATATTTTTAACTATAGGCAACTGAGCACGCATCCTCTCCATCTCTGTCAATTTACAAAGCATCATTTTCTCCGGAAACTCGCTTCTACGTAGAAATAAGATGCTAACTTTTTGGATAAGAAGATAATGTTCTTTCTTTAAAAGCTGTTAAAAATACAGCTCATGGGTTGTAGAACTTAAGCGAGCATTTCATGGTTTGAAACAATGTCAAAAACAATTTTTATTACACTGTGTGCAAGAACATAGAAATCTGTACCCAGATAATAAACAAGGGACCTTTAGGACTTTAATAAACAATAACTTATGAGATATTATTTTAGCCAATGTATGCCGACTTTAAACCCAAATTTGACATTTTGAAACAATAAGAGTGATATACCTATATCACTCTTATTGTCTAATATATTCACCAAATGATATTATAAATATTGCATGTTAATGTGGCATATAAATAATACATTT
Organism: Druceiella hillmani; assembly: GCA_039881145.1. Classification (NCBI taxonomy): domain Eukaryota; kingdom Metazoa; phylum Arthropoda; class Insecta; order Lepidoptera; family Hepialidae; genus Druceiella; species Druceiella hillmani. Next base: position 18,866,591 of record JAYKKI010000043.1, read on the forward strand.
TTACTGTGTTTAATGTGTCAAGTATTGATTTATAACAAAGTTCTATTAAATAACTATGTAGGAAACATTTTATATTGGCAAACATTTAACATTACTCTAGCTAATAAAACACTAATCACTCTTGACATACAAATCATACTTCTTTCGATGATATAAATTTTGTTTCGGATAAAACTTTTATACTTATGTCAGCATATTTGTCAATTGTACTTATGTTACTCAGATCTATAGTATTTTCATGTAGTTTCTCAATTACAGATTTTTACTCATAGTCTATATGTTTACGGTTTTTGTGATGCTCACCATTTTATCACACTTATGGCACTTTTTTATTTATATTTAAATGTACAGTCTTTTGATTAAACCCACCAAGGTCACAAAATAATTGCTTCCATCATATTACCTGTTTGCTGCCTGCGTAGGCTGATATGAATTCTGCTTCTGTAATAGACAGGGCCATAGTCGGTTGCCACTTACTGGGCCAAGTAAGGGCCGCATCATTCTTGAGAAATTCATAACCAGTTAGAGAGCATCCATTTTCAGTGTCATTGGTAAAGTTTGCGTTATTGTAGCCTATCAAGTCTGTAATGTTTGCATTAGATAGATAACATCCCTTTTCATTAACTTGTCCTATGTACACCCAATGATCAGCTTCACATCTTATTAAGCTAGCATGTTCAAAACCAAGTCGAACCCTGTGTTCTACCATATGGGTGCCCGTTCCAATCCGCAAAGTTCCAATACCCTCTCTGGTTCATGTTCCAGCCTATCAGGCTGAGATACGTAAACTTTTTCTTCTAAATCACCATTTTTATTGACCTGACCGACCTGAGTCAGGTACATAAAGCACTTCCGAGTATTATTTCTGTACCATGTCACTTTAATAATTTTGTTTATTGCGAATGCCTTTCTATCGTTGTCCTTTATTTTTATATCTTGTAAGATTTTAACCTTGATTGAATACGCACTTATTTTCATAACCAAGTTTACGATCGCTCTATCCTCATTGGCTTTTTAATAAACCCTAGATTAGCAGTGTTCCCATCCATTTTCCCTCTGCCAAAAAATGTACATTTCAAAATTTGTGCACCCTAGCCATTATTATGTTAATGTAGTCTTCAACATTTTGACATTCATCAAAAATTATCGTGCAAAGATCTTTCAGCAACCCAACAGGCTACGTGATACCAGAGTTGTCGAAAGTACATACCAGATTGTTCTAGATTTTCATTGAAGTCTGAGTTTCTTAAATATGAACATATAGTGATATGTTAACCAGCAAAATAATTTTCATTCTGATCTTTAAATCGTCTTTTAATTTAAATTAACTATTTTACTGCATTCAAAACGATCCCAACATTCCTCGTGTTGAACATAATTTTTTTACAGCAAACTTCCAGTTGAAATAATTTTCACGACCCGATAATTTTCCAATTAATATTAATAAATATTTGAAGATATGTTATCTTGCGTTTTGACGCTGACAATTTGACAGTCCACGTGTTTGTAAGTTGTGATATTCTGACAGTTTACATTTCTTCTTAATTGTTGCGCTTAATCGACACTAACTTTTGTGGGTCAATAACCTTTGTCGAATTACTCTTGCGCTGGTGAAGGCGCGTGGGTGATAGTTGAGGTATTTCGAAATATCTCAATGTTGATAATTAGGAATCGTTGAAGTTGTTGAGAACTAAGAATCCGGACACATAGACACCGCAACTCTTGATATTAATTATATATGCAATAACAGAGTTACAGTTTATACATAATCTATTATAGACGTTGCAGGAAGCAGCGACATTACCATAAACAAAAATATATTTAACAATATACACATATGTGTGTGCGTGTGTGTGTGTGTGTGTGTGTGTGTGTGTGTGTGTGTATGTGTGTGTGTGTGTGTGCATATATTGTTAAACATATTTTTGGTTATATATATATATATATATATATATATATATATATACTTACTTTATATAATACTATATTTCCTTCATTGATATTCTTATTTAGTTTTATATGTAAATTAGAATTATTAGCATACATTGTTTAAAAATCAATCAGATTGTTGGTACTTTCGGTTCTTCAAGTCATCAAAAATCGTTCACTTCTTCAAGTCATGACTACAGTGTATTCGTAACAATGGAACAGGTTAAGAAGTATTTAAAATCCTTTGCTAGGCCATTCAGGGTTGGAATACATTTTTTGGTATGAGATATAATTTACATAATTAATACACTAAAATAAAAAAAATCTATGCACCCAAGATTACCTTGGACCTTTGTACATCTAAGATCAAATTGTAGGTGAAAATTTAAAACTCCATTACTCCTCCATACCATTAATTCTAAAATAATAATTAATTTAAGAATATAAAATTTTACAACAAAATTCGCTAATAAACGATTTAAATATATATTATATACACTCTGTCGACAAATTGGTATATCAACGGTATGTCAACACTCTGTCAACACTTTGCCGCTAATTGTCGCCTGCTCTACTGAGTGTCTAAATATGGGTCGATACATTTACGAGCTATTAATGACTTGAAATACTAAGGATTTGATTAGATTATGATTTTCAAACCGATACATGGCGAAGAAATCTTTCCAAAGATAATAACAGTCAAGAAGTCAACATTGTAGTCACCGGGGCTACACTTAAGCAAGATTGTATATCCGAATGATAAAAGCCACTTAAACTATTTATTAGTGAATTGTATGGTACTTGCATACTACCTAATCATATCGTGTGGTACTTGTGTACCATATTTCTAAGCAGAAAGTTAACAGTTACTCAAAAATATATAAATTAAAATTAAATTTATCATATAAATATTTTAGTTTCATAGTTCGAATTTTGATAAATATTTATTGTATTTAGTGAATATATATTGTAAATGTTTTTTATTTACTGAATTAAAATGTCTTTCATGCGCTCTCTTACTATATGCAGTTTATGGTTTCCGAATTTTCATGTTGAAATAAGTCATATAACTAATTGAAAGATTATTTGTATGTTATAAAGAATTTAAAGAGAAAACTATTCACTTCTGCTAGTAGATCTGGAGCAAAGTATAGAACGCGCCTAACCCTTCTCTTTTCATATTGACTGAATGAATCCAATCGCTCGTTTTCTTTTTCTGAAGGCGGTATCTACGGTATAAAAGCCACGTCATAATTAGTCACTTCTATACCTACGTTCAATTTGTTACCTGGCTCTATCCGTGTTGGCGGCCTAGACTTTTCGTATCAAACTGGATACAATAAATATGAGACCGGGTAGTCAGCCTCACTACGTCGGCGTATTCGACTACCGTAGTGTGTGTAAAGGCTCTAAGGTACAAGGTGAACTTGTGCTACGAGGATTCCATACACTGTTATATATAAAAATTAATATATATATATATATATATATATATATATATATATATATATATATATATATATGGGAACGTATTATTGCTATTAAACTATTTTAAATAATACAATTAGAACTATTTAAAAATATTTTTCATAGGTGTGAAACTTTTAACTTCTTTATCGGTTTTATGTCTGTGAAAAACATACAATACTTATTATTTCGCCATTTATTAATGCAATTTGATAGAAATGATTTTCTATTCACACATTTTTATTAAAAATTCCTATTATTTAGTTTATTGAAGGTACAAGACCTTTTGGCATTATTACAAATATTCAAAGTTATTCTTAATAATTTAAAAAAGTTTGCGAAAAATTTTACAAATTTGACTCAAACAGTTGTAGCCAAGTTTATTTCATCTTGCATAAAATAGGGGTTCAGAATGATAACTTTTAGGAAAAAAGCAATATGTAATCTATAGTTCTACTTGTAAATATCTCAAATATAGTCTTATTTTCTATGTTCTTGTTATTTATAATGCAATATTAAAATAAAGATTTCAATAAGTTGCAAATGCTACTAATATAGACGATAAGTATATTACATAGAAAGTAGTAACATCCAGAAGTGATCAAATGTTGTTACCTAACGAAATAGTGATTCGAGTATTAGCGTATCTATTGGTTGTACGCTAATCAATATTTACATCAAGACTGGTATTTATACGATCATTACTATAACAACATATACAAAAAAGGCTCACTATTTTCATCCAGATATTTATATGCTACAGAAACATGAATCTCATAGAATAAAAGGAGGGAATATGTGAATATATTCGAGACAGCATTCTGTTGTCACTGCATACTCCTCTTCAATAAATGATTATATATAAAGCTGTAAATAAATAAATATCTTATTGATCCCTCTGAATGTGTTTAAAACTTTTTCTATTACTGTAAAAAATTACGCAAAATTATTCTACTACTTATGAACTGCATAATGGTTTGAAATTAATAATAGTTACCGTCCACTAAATTAGGCAGTTCTAAGTTCAGGGCGTATCTGTTCTGCGTATAGATAAATAACTGTCGTAGGCCACTTGTGATTTGTATTCTCTTTAATATTTTAATTAATCGTTGTCACGCTATTCTCGAGATCGTTTTTCTCCTATAACCAAACGTAATAATCTATTTTATGAAAACTGTTGATATTTTAGATTCATATACTTTGACTCATGTCAAATTGAATATTGACAGCCGCATTACACCCGGCTCCAAATTCCTTCATGATTACTTTTCTTTTCTTAAATATTTACCAATTTTCTTTTCATAATTTTTCTTTCTTCTTTTTTTACGACTTCTGTCAATATTTCGCTATATTAAGTTTTGAAATTGTTATGCATATCATTTTTGGCTTCACACTCATACTTATTAAAGTCATACTGTTCCACGATATGAAATCTTTTCAATTAAATATTTTTATGTTGAAAATATCCTGAAAGAAGTTATCTATATAGCGATTATTACATTATACTTTTTTATGTACTAAGATTTTAATTTACACATAAATTAAAGCATATTTGAAATTTTCTGGATATATTTTTGTAAAAAGCATCAAACAACCACGCTAGAAAGAATACACTTCCATTACAGTTATCATATCAACAACAAACAATTGAATCAAAATTCGTTTTTGAAAAGTTACGCAATTTGAAAGTATTTACATTCAATCTTTAGAAACCTTACCGTTTTTTCCCACTAATTAAATCTACTTATTTTGATAAATTACTTAGGCAGAAAGGAAACCTGTCTAATATATAATTTTCTAAAATTAGAATTAGAATGCCTAACAGAATTTACCTAAAAATTTTAACAAGAAATATGTTGATCACAGCTGAGGCCGAACTGCTCATTATTATAGGGCTTTTTGTTTAGTGGAAAGCTGTACAAATGAACTTATAACTTTTACTCAAGTCTTCAATTAAACTACCCAAATAATAAGTGATTATTTGGAATTGGGAAGTAATAAATCAGAATTGAGTAAAATTCTTGTGTAAAATTAATACATAAAAAATGGTCGCCATTTTTTATGTATTAATTTTATGGGAAAAATGAGCCTGACGATTAGATAAAAATTGTTTTATATCGGGCTTCTAATTAAAGAACTTTAGACTCAAATCTTTACGTCTGGTAACTTGTGATCTTTATCATTTTCATTGAGAAAATACAATAATGCTTAAATGTCTTCTTTGGACAGATGAAAATAGAAAAACTACCAAAAACTTTCTTGCATTAAGCCATGATGCAGGATAAGTAAAAGCTGTATCTTTCTGAAGATAAAACTATTTATACCATTTTCTGAAATGCATTTATTTTTTTCATTAGTGCTTATTTCGATATGTTCTGTTGTAATATGATATACAATAATTTCATAACACTGTATGGATCCAGAATTCATGGCAATATTTCCAAAAACATCCGTAAACCCAGTTTTGAAGTCCGTACAAAATTTATTTAAATGTTGAAAGTAGACCGAAATATCATCATCTCTGATATTTGTTAATGATAAGTTGAGGAGATGGAAAAAGATGCGCCTTTCAATGTTTTGCTTCAATAATGAGAGACTTTCTTTTCGCTAAATTTAAATTATCACGTTGTACCTGCTAGTTTATTTCGTTAAATTAAAAAAAAAATCTTTTTAATAATCATGTCTTATTTCATCAGACTAAATTCTATTTCGAAATTGCAGCGTTGTAAAAAATATATGCTTTGTGAATTTTGTGTAAATTTTCACCATACATGGGATATGTAAAAATTATAAGGCGGTTAGTAAGAAAGCATTGCATAATGGTGTTGAAATTTCATAATCAACTTTATATGATAAAATAACGAAGGCATAGCTGTCTTTCCGTTTCTTTTATCAGCAGACGTCATAATCGTGGTTTTACGAACTCTCTACTAGACGATTATACTTATTTTGTTTAAAATAAAACGTAGTTTAATTATTCTACACTAAGGTTTTCTATTTAATAATTCATATATTTTTACACATTAATAACTATAAGAACATAACTATCTCTCAGACTCTGGAATATCATTCGGAATCCATTCTCGCATTAACAGCTGATATAATTGCTATATTATCTTTAACAAATCAGAGTAATATAGACCCTTTAAGAAAAAGAAGGATAATGAACGATATTAACGCATCGATTTTGATTTTTTTTGTTCCTTCTGATTATAACTATAAAAATGATATAATATAAAACTTTGTATTTAAATTTTTCGATTCAATATTATTTTTCTAGAACGGAAAAACAAATTTAAATCTTCTCAGGCATTTTATAGTTCGCGTTATACATTTTACGTATTAAGAAATATATAAGATGCTCTTATTTTTATAACTTTTAAATTAATTTAAACTATTTGTTCTTACTGTATGTGTAGTAAACATATAAAAATGCATCGTATATATATATATATATATATATATATATATATATATAGGCAAGAGCCAAAAGTAGTGGGATTTTTATTATACTAGAGAGAACATTTATACTATGGCAAGATTCCTAAAATATTCAGCTTGTTCTTAAGAATAGACGGTCTTAGAGTAGCAGAATCAGAAATTGTACGTGAATGACTCTCAACATATTATCCTGATCCAGAGTGTATAGAAGTCAATTTAGTGTCACTCAAAACAGATTCTCGTGATGATGGCGTTATCAGGAAACTAAATGCCGAATATAGAAAGGTAGTCAAGATATATTTTGTCATTTGGATGTAAATAACCTGCAGAAACTGACTAAAAGGGTAAATTATTATAAAAATTATGAAAATTACTCGCTGGGATAACGATAAAAATTTTTCAACTAAGGGCTAGGAGAACTTGTTTATAAGCACCTCTTAGAAATCAATAACGGCTGGATGTGAGAAAAAATCCATTGGGAGAATTATTGTATGGCCCTTATGGCTAAGGAATCGAAGTGCAGTTGAGGTCCTAGAAATAACCAAGAATAATAAAGTTCACAGACAATATCAGACACAGACGCACATATACACACGTAGGTAACGATATTTTGCAAAATAGTCTCGACGAGACAGTGCTCTTCGTTCCGCTTTCAGGATTTTTCTCCTTGTCTAGGGCCTCTGTTATTTGCTATCCTGGTAAACGATATCGGTTGCATGAAAACTGCACGTTGTTTGTCTTACGACTTAACGCCAAGAAATCGTTTATGACGAATTACGACCGAGCACCCATACTAAATACAAATATACGGTCAATGGAATGTCACTACATCACGCATTGGGAGTCAGAATTCATTCACGATTCTCGGTTCGTGGGAATATAGGGGATATAATAAAAAAAAATGCATCGAAAACGGATTCATGTTACGTAATTCAAAGGATTTTCAATGTGTTCGATACTGGGTTTCCTTTCTTTACAACTCAACAAACATTGCGCTTATGAAGCTTACCTTTTAATTGTTAAAATTATTGCCCTTTATTATTGAATTTACTTTACTTCTTTGTAATAATACATAATTTGCACATTTTTGTGTCACAATCATCTTCTTATGCTATACCACACTCTAAAACCGACTCATACTGAATATTCGAAGTTCGTGCAATACTGCTCAACCCCTGATTGCTGTCGCCCCAGAGAGTGATTTCTTTATGACGAGTAAAAGATAATTTTTGTTTATATTTTTAATTTTATAAGCCATTTACTAAATTATGTTGAATATAACGACAAATGGTTGTGATAAATGAATGAATTAAATACTATCAACTATGTCATAGAAACATTGCTGTATAATTGTGTAATATATATGATAGTGCTAGCGACAATTCTTATAATTTATAATTTTATACATTGTAGTTGAGGAATGTAAATGATGTAATCATTAAAATCCATAACTATTGTGGAGCACGCCCAACTCACTAAGAAATAACTACAATGTTTTAAAAATGTCACAACACATAGGACCCTGGTAGGTTCATTCAATTCAGGGTAAACCGTTGCCAAAGTTAATTGTGACAGATGTGAAGAATACTAATGTGAGAAATAAATACCAATATATTAAATATATGTCATGAGCATATTTTATTTTTAACTGAAATAAACACTAAATTAAATTATTAGACACATCATACTTCGTGGAAACATTCTTTTTTGTCGGTTTCTTTCCTATGACATTTTTCTATGCATATTTTTTTCTATTGTTGAAGTTGCCACAGAGTTTAATATGCATAATATGAAGGAAGTTATAATAAATAAAATTATGATTTTTGACTTTAACGGGAAGAAGACTGAAGCCAAAAAACCAATAGTCATTTTGATGGAAAATAACTTCAAGATCCATTCGAACTAATGGTCGTAAATTGGAATCGTCACAAATAGAAAATCATACACGATACCTTATTCTGTTATTTAATTCTATCAAATACTTTATCTAAATAATTTGTTATATATTTAAAACTTTTTTATTTCCTTAAACATTTATTGGTTTTCAATGCCACTTATGAAAATTATACCTAATCTGCTATTTCTCAAATTTTTTTATGTCAAAATACACTGCTATTTCTGAAATTTGTTCCTGTCAAGAGACTATTCCTTTTTGATTACTCAGCTTAGTAAATTTGAAACATTTAAATACCTTAACATACCTTGTTAGTGGAAAGTGGTTTAAACTTTCATTCCTATCTAACCTTCGTGAAATCTCCGATTAAATCATAATTCGGGACGAGCAAACAATGTAGTCGACCATTGAGTTACTGTGTTACTTTGGACTATACTATTGACTATACTATGATTTTAAATAATATGATCTTTTAAATTAGTATGAATAGATAAAATATTCGGTAACAAAAATTAAAAACTTGTTTATTAAAAACGATTCAAACGACCAACATTAAAATATTAGAAATATGAAGCTAATCGATAATAAGATAAGGATATTATTTCTTTAAACCCTTCCTCTTCCATTTTCAAATCTTGATACAAGTCTTGATTATATCCATTTAAATTCGAGAAAATATGGCATTTTTATTAAATTTCACTTAAATTCGTTTTAAATTTCAAACTACCAGTCCCGAGAAAGTACTTCATAAATTTAAATGATTTGTATATCTTAAAGATTCATAATTAAATTACGCGATTTCCAGGTTTTAGTTCTGTTATGACGAGAAGTGATGTTATATTATCCAACGTGCTTACGAAATGTTAGTGATAATAAAGCAATTCTTGGGGAAGCTTCATTTTATCTCTTAGGCTTTTATTAATTTAATCAGTAAACTCTTATTTAATCCAATTTCAGTTTCTTGTGACGTTATAATCGCAAAAGTTAATAATAATAAATTTAACTTGAACAACATCTTATTTTATGCGTCTTCTTTCTACGGATTAGCGTAATTATTTTACAAACTAGGCTCAATTATGGAATTTTATGTTTAAAAGGAAGTTTTTAGGTTTAATAGGGAAATTCATGTTTAAAAATTAGTTTGAATTGGCGAATTTTGAGATTGAGCAAACTTACTACCGAAACGTAATGTTTTATTTTTATTTGAAAGACCGCGAATGTACAACGTTCTGAAGTTATTACCAATTCTGTATTAAATAGTGCAACCACGATTCATGAAAAGTATTTTTTTTTAAATAGACGTACATACTAATATGTGAATGCAGGTATAGTATGTTTACTACGTGTTATAATTATCACATATTGCATTTCTATAGATTGTATTGATTAAGCAAATTTTAATAACTAGTAAAGTTTGGCGTGAAATATAATTTAAAACCAGGTGAAATTTCGAATCTTAAGAAAAAACACGATATCTTAAGAAAAAGCATAAATCCGATTCGAGTAAATTATTGATCAGCATCCAAATTAGTCCTCTTTAGTTCATGTCAGGAAAATAAAACGAAAATCGATTATGTAACAAAATTCTAACAACTAAGTTTGAATGGATAATTATCAAAGATTCACAGGTATTTATTATAAATTTAGCGTCACAAAAAACCAGTAAACTCCTACAACAGAAATCACCGTGAATGTCGTGAATACGCATCTAGTATTTCATAATTAGTTTTATCATATTTAAGTGAACCGAAAACGCAAGTAACACGTTTAATCCAAGATCGTCATTATACGAAAATGTCTAATTTTTTACCGTCATCCGACGTCTAAAATCACTATTAAATAAAGACAACAATCCTAAATTTAAAATCTTTAAGTTAGATTTTTCTAAAACTAAAAAAATAAGTTTATTGCTAAACTCCCTTTATATTCAAAATTAATGTAGTTTTTTTGTTGAAACAAGCTAGAAATTTTGACTTTGTTTAAAACTTTACAAACAAACCATCATGTTTTTTTATTTTTTTTTCTTTTAATTTAAACAACTAAATACAATTTCAACTCTTAATGACAAAAAATCTTAGCGGGAGATTGATACTAAAATTAAAAATCAATATAAATTAGCTAATATGAAATATAATTATGTTTTAACTTTTTAAATATTGCAGAAATCATCAACTTTTCAATAAAACCAAAACAATTAATTAATAATTTAATACTATTTATTTTCCTCTAAATTATTTATCCCACCTACTGTATTACTATAAACTTTCATATCTGCTATTCCCTATATGAAAATTATAATAAGATTTAGTTTTTTTCTGAAACATATACAGGTAAAGTAATATTAGCAGTGAAATGGAATATATCTATTATCTGAAAAATTGAAACAGCATTACAGATATGCTTCGTTTTTAGAGCGCACTGAATTGTCAACTCGCTTGAAGGAAATTGCAGTTTAATATTCTCACCAAAGGAAATTTGTAATAGCGCATACAAGCGACTGTTCTTCTTCAGTTTTTTTCGTATTTCGTTACGAATTCAATGCGTGAATAGTGAATCTCAATCTGGCAACTCGATGCTCACGGAGCAATGTAGAGCCCCGAGCTGGACGATAGCTACGTATATTGACGGCCTGAAGTCTTTTTCTGACTGTCCATAGGTTCTGTTTGAGATCCACGTACGTAACTTGACGATTTCGTAGCGCTTGACTGACTATGATGCGGTCGTCCCGTGGCCCAGTGCACCATTTTCTTCCAGAACTGGGCCTTCTACTGACGGAGCCCGTTTCTTGATATCGTTGCCAGGTCCTTTTTATGCAAGAGTATGTGTATATATATATAAATATATATATATATATATATATATATATATATATATATATATATATACATATATGTATGTATATATATATATATATATATATATATATATCAAATAACAGCGACGTCTATTTCCTTTGTAAACAACCATTATAAGCTTGGAGTTTCGCAATCATCCACTAGATGGCGGTATTAACGGAAGTTTGTGTTTTTAAATTAGTTTTTATATTAACATATTAGTAAACACGATATCATTATTATTTGTCACACCCACTTGAAACAGACTTATTAAAGAACACTAATGTTTGTACATGGTAAAATATTGATGGCACTCTATATTGCTTAACTTTTTTATCGATAAGTTCTATATATTTCTTTTTCAATAGAGGAAATTAATTTGGGAAAGAAAGTTTCAAAAACCAATTTCAATAGTTAATTCAGGAAATTTTTTTGGGTGCCACGTTTCATAAGTTTGACAAACGATATGCACTATATATATATATATATATATATATATATGTATATATATATATATATATATTAGAAAAATTATTGTAGTTTTCTAAATTCTTCTAAAAAAATTCGTTCGATTTTCATAAATTTTTTACACAGCTTAAAAGTATATCTAATTATGTTATACCCAATTTTAGAGTATCACAATACTATTAAATATGTTGTTACGATAATACGATGTTACAATGATTTTTTTATACATTACAATGATTTCTCATCATGAAATGGTCGTACGAGTTTTTTATGACCAGTGTGAAAAAAAATCATAATTATAAGCGTATGTGCATGAAGTCGATTTAAATCCATTTTCTTTGACGAAACGTATTTGAAGACTCGGCGCTAACCGGCATTAACCGAGTGGATATTGTATATTTATACCTTATAACAAAATTTCCTAAAATTCTCAACAACTCTTTTGGAAAAGTCCTAAACTTTTTGTTAAAGACTTTCTTCCTAAAAATGTGACTGGCAATATTAAAGAGCCTTGATGCTTCTTTAATAAACTGATTGCATCTGCGAGTTAAATTAATTGTATTTACATAATTGCAAATAGTTTTAGATAATTTTATTGATTACTTTTGTCGATATGTTGAGAAATGGATAATAAAGCAGCCGAAGTTTTTTGTCGTACATACTACGAGTAAGAAATGTATAAAGTAATAACATATATGAAAATACTATTTTGAAAGCACTTTTTTTCTAACACTTGCTAGCGCATGTTATATAAAGGTGTCATAATCATCATCTTGCTCACACTGTCATGCTGTTATGTATTCTGCCACATATCTACATCCATATATATTATACAAATTTTAAAACACTATAACAGATTGATCTTTACTCATAGTATCCATTGATTTCATGCGTGATACTCATGTCCAAGGTATTTATCCGACAAAAACGTTGATACGATAAAAGTATAAATTGATTGAATCGTTAAAAACTTTTATATTATAATATTTAAGATATCGGTTTAATCATGCAAAGTTGGTAAATTGACAATCGAAGTACTGCAATTCGGAAACCTGCTGAGTTTTAACTTACAGGTAATTTATCAACAAAAGTAGTCGAATAATATATTTTGTCTTTATATTTCTAATTTTTCGATTTTAACTTATGTAAATGTATTTAGTTAGGTATTATTCGTATTTCAATTGAATAATGAGTGTAAATATACTACACCAAATTAATTACCTTATCAAGCATAAACTGGATTGAGACGGCAGACGAGAACAAAATGTCTTATTGGGTAAATAGGTTGATAGATTCACATGAGCTCTAAACCGATTATTAAAATAAGATTAAAATATATAATCCAAGCAATAACAATATTGCTCAAAACTGCAGGGTTGAACATAGCAAATATGCGTCACGCTGCAAATAATTATCAATAAAATGCATTTTAATTTCATTAATTATTGGCAAAAATCAGATGAATGCCTCATTTTATAAATAATGAAAAAAAGGAAATTTCTAATAACAATTTTAGAAATTTCGTCATGTATACTTGTGGAAAAAATAGTCTTTAAAATCTTGTAACTTTCTGTTTCCACTAGTACTATACAAGACATGTGAATATAAAAACGAAATTAGATTACTTGATTTGCCTTTTCTTAAATTATTAATAGTTAATCAGTGAAATATATACTGGTTAAAATGTTTAGTCCTTATGCTATATTTCAAGTTGCTTCGTCAAGCAGTTTCTGAAAAAAGCTCTGCGGTAGATGAAAAGCGAAATGAATAAGTAAGTGATCTTATAAATGTTCCTTTTTTGGTTCGGTACCTAGAACTTAAACACAGAACCATTATGTTGGGACTGCGGACTTGACATACAGATACAATTAGAGAAAAATAGACAATAATTTTTTTTTTGTTACTGAGTAAACAGCATCCAATTTTATTCTACAGGAATCGTATCTTAAATTGAAACTTAGTCTGTGTATTGACGAGAATGATAAACTTTGTTTAAACTAAACTGAAAGAGAATATACCCAACCGTTTATGCGTGATTGAATAATTAACTTTAAAATGTTTGCGTATTTAATATTAGTGGAATTAATTAATTGAAATAACTTTTTTGTTAATTAATTAAAATTATGAAATATATTAATGCACAATAATGATAGTTATAGTGAACACAATTACCATATTTCATTATAAAAAAGTTATTTCATTGAACAATTACAAATTTCAAAAAATTGCTTTTTAATATAAAATAATAAATCGTTAAATATATAACTTTGAAAAAAAATATGTATAAATAAAATCACAAAAAAAATCGGCGAGAAATCTAAAATACTACTTTTCCAATTTTTCAAACAAACAGTAGCATAAAAAATCCATGCTTATTATCCAAATAAATAGTAACCATGGAATGAATACAAAAAAATTGAGTGACACAATCCTAATGTAGGCCTAATTGAATTCATCAATCTCATTTATACAATGTTGGCTCGTCCATCTATGATATCAATTCGAACTGTGCAAAAGCAATTTGTTACTCAATAACAAGTTAAGTAACAAATTTGTTACTTAACGAGCAAAATCCATTTGTTACTTAACAACTAGTTTAACGATAATACTGCCAATGGAAAAACGTAATAAAATAAAGTAGAAAAATATTAAAATAAGCAGATATTTGATTCCTCCTATAGCATTCATCTTATCCCAAAAATGTATACCAGTTTCAAGATTTAAAAATAATCAGTTATTTAAAAGGAACTTAATATAAGAAATCCTAAATATTTTTACAACCGGAAGTTTATCCAAAATTTTTAAATAAAATTCATATAGCAACTTAGGAAATATATAATTTCAAATTGTGTTTCAAACTATTCAAAAGGTTCGACCAGGTTTGGACTTGTCACAGATGATAACTTTCGCTCCATATCCGCTTCCTTTTGACCAAGCTGGAGTACTTTTCTTAACAACTACTATTGCTATGAATTTTAATTTTTTTTTTAAATTCATGGATAGGCATACTTGCGGAATTCGCTTTTCATTCCATATGAAAAAAAATTGGAATTATTTCTATATTTATTCGAAATGGTGGTTGAAATTTAAAAATTCTGCAACAAGTTTATTACTCTAATGTTATATAAAAATATGTGGTTCTTAACGGTAATATTTATTTTCATTTTGCACCACATTTTTATCAAGTTACAAAGAAAAACATGGAAAAAACTATTGGCTTAGACGTCCGAAGTTTGCAAGCCGAAAAATTCGAAATAATGTAATTTGATAGACGATCTTGTAAATATTGAAATAAAGTTCCAGGTGTTCATAATTAAAAAAAGTACTTTTCATTTTTCCTGTTCCCATTTTCATTATTTTAATCAAGTATATATGTTTTAACATACTTTATAAATATACACATACCCACATAGTTTTACTTATCGTGAATTTAATTGTCATTACAGTTCATGATGTTATGATTATGGAACTCGTACTTAGCGGGTTTTTATTTTGGATTACGAAACCTTGAAAAATTATTTTTAGCTCGGATATGAAATTGTATACGTTGTAATTTGATAGATATGGAGATGAAGGGGAATTCTTTTTTTATTTTTGTTCAGATTTTCAATAAAATTTTATAGATATCTTATAGAAAATGCACCCGTGTCCACTGTCAAGTATTTTCTTGTACTACTTTGGATGATTGAAATTAAAACCTATTTTTATTGAATGACATACATCCTCTTACAAAAAATAGATATCTCTTAATTTTTCCTTTTTTTGAATTCGCATGGGATATTTTTACATTACAATGGGTTTATACATTTACAAGTAACCGAACGATTAGAATACGTATGACGTAAGAAGCAAGACTAAGGGAATATAAAAGTGTCTCGGTGCCGAATTAAAACTTTAAACCCGAATATCTTGGCAAACAATGGGCCATTGTTTGCGGAGATATGAACTTTTCATATCCTCTCGGCAAACAATGGGGCTATGAACGTTTCATAGCCCCTTGGTGCAGATTTTTTTACCATTATGTCGCAGTGGTCTGGCGCACATCAAGCTTACACTGTGGGAAGTGTATTTCTGCAACGGCTTTTCTATTAGTGAGGAACGACCGTATGTAATTGTTTAAAAACCGACCGTTTGAAATTGTTTTGATATGTGGATTTTTAATGATAGATCCAGTGTTCAGTTAATCAAGTTGTAGGTAGCGAAGTTCAGAACGTCAGGATGTACACTAAATCATTCAAGTGGATGAAAACATTAACCGCGTCGAAAGTCAATTAGAAAATATGCTGCCTTTTTGAATATCAAGCGTTCGCCGTGATGGGAGACATTGCGATAGTGTAATATTCCGTATATGAAATCCGCGTAAATGTATTTTAGTTCACTGTAATTAAAATCATAACTACAATAATTTTTTTTCTTATTATTTAAAATTTGAATTCCGCGCTGAGACACCTTTTACTTAAGGAAACGCTGGCCAACTTATTTTGCTGCCAGTATAATATCGGGAATCTACCGAGTTTAGTTGTGTTCAAAATTAAAGTAAATTACACCTGCGTCATTTTGTTGAAAAATAGTGCGAACACGAACTTATTCATATTCCGCGGAAGGTATTCGAGAATAGCTTAAATGTTCTTAGTCTGAAGATTTCGGAAAATTGGAACTATCGTTTTTAAAATTAGAGCTATTGAGCCTAAAGTACAATTAACAGCCAGTACTTAGTTGCTTATTTTCTTATTAATTGTAACTTACACCACGGATGTAGTATTACTAGCTTATTTTACACGAGGCACACCAATTCTAGTAGAGCCTTTTTGACGTTGTACAATAGCATACTGTGACACATATGCCACAATCTCCAGCTATTAGACCATTACAAGAAAAAAGTTTCTCAGTTAAATATTTTAACGAAATAATACCACGATTTTCGTTTTATTGAATTACAGAATTAAATTTAATTTTTCTATAAATAATTTTTCAAAAACCTAATTTCAATAAATTTTAACCCATCAGACTTGAAACAAATGAAAATGAACTGCGTAATTCCGTAGGTCGGAAAACATAGTATTATCTAGTCAAAATTTCGACATAACTGAAAAACCTGTTTCTTTTCGATTTTTAGATTGTATAAAATTTATGGTTACTAGATGGTGAAATAAATATTCGCCATATATTAAGTTCTATACCAATATCCACAAAAATATTTTAAGTAGTTACCCAACCAAATTCGTATATACTAAAACAAAGTTTTACATATAATTCCAGTACACTTACGCCTAAGGAAAGTACATAAAATGATTTAATTACTTTCCTTAAATGTCAAGAAACGTTTTATATTTTATTGAAGTATGCGAAAATTATTCAAAACTTTTCAAATATACACATCACATTTAGCGGACACCTAAGATCATAAACCTTTTGTGGCAGAATAGAAAACGGATTACACTTTCACAGGAAAAACATATTGTTAGAAGTTATTAAAACACGCACTCGTAAACATATTAATATTTAAAGGGGAAATACATAACATAATTATATTTGAAGTGTAAACTTCCAAAATGTTGTACTAAATTTTGAAGTGTAAAAGAACTGAGCTTTAAAAACTGTTTATTTCCGCATCGCACGATATAATTTACGTGCAGGTATATAAAAATGTGGGTTTGTTTATTGCCTCCAGTAATTACTTCGATAACCATTTTTAAATTATTTATTAATTTATTGCTTATATGTTCCTTGTGTACTTCAATATATATATATATATATATATATATATATATATATATATATATATATACGCATTAAGCAAATTCGTTACTAAATAATCACCTTTTTCACTTCGATTAAAAAAAATTATAAGTTATTATTGTGGACTACTATCATAACTTAAAAATAGAAAGATAGAAGTGATTACGAAAAATTACGTCCTAAAGAGAACTTCATATGTTAGTAGATTACACAGATTCATGTTATGCATTTCTGGGACAACTAATAGAAAGATAGAAATAGAATAAAAGCTAGATAGAAATAGAATAGAAAGAGTAGAATAGATAAAAAGATAGAAATAGAAAGAGTAGAAGAAAAGCTATTTCGTCACTAACTAAACATCAAAATTTACAGTACCTGTAGGAATACATGGACAAAAGCTTGAGGAGATAAATAATATGATAGAATTTGAAGCACAAGGAAAACATAACTAAAAGCTCAGACATCGCTACTTTAAATACTAAAATTGGGGGACGAAATTTGTAGGCCAAATTAAGACACAATTAAAATAATAATACAATAAAATATTCTTCATCAGTAACTCAAATAAGGTTAGTGTTGTTTGCGGTTTTTAAACAAATTTCTTAATATATTGTTCTTGCAAGTTTGATTACGTATCCTCTAAAATTCCTAATTTAATTATGCGAGGTTTAGTCATGGGTACAAATATATACGAGGTACCATCGTAAGTACAATGGACTCACTTTTCGACAAAAAACATATGCGCATCGATTTATCTGGTTTCGTATATTTTCGTGAATTCTTCTCGAATTTCAAATCTGACTCATGCTTCTTGTGAAAATGATATAATACTTATTGGAAAAGCGATAGAGAGCAGGCAAAACACTGATGGTTTTCAAGTGAGTACTCCTTTGAAATAAAACGTCATTATGAAAAAAGTTAACATTGTAATACTATCGACAATTCGGTCCATATTATATTTCATTAACTACTTTTAAATTTATATTTTGACATTATTTTTACCTCTATATGAAATTACCTACAATCATTCCATAAAGGATAATTAATTCGTAACAGGTAAGTCAAAGTTTATACAAATTTAATAGTGTTTTATGTACACTACATATATTAATTACACCCGTAACATACCAACATTCACCTGGAGAAAGCCATATAATGTCACCTACTTCTGAGTAATTCGGTTCAATAATTATGATATTACATTATGAATAAAAATGTAAAAAAGGGGTAAGTTTTCTTTAGATTATTATTTTTAAAAAATACAATGGTTAAAATCTAAATCACCGTTAAGTTCCAAGCAGTATCTTAATATGGAATTAAAATAAAGTTGAAATCTAAGACACCGATTTAATATTTTTAAGTAAGTAACCTAACTTTTATAATTTTACTTACAATAAATTAACCAAAAGCCATTAATAAATACTTAGTTGGAATTTCTTATATATAAATTAAGTAGAACTTGATAAATATTATAATTTTAAGCCTTCTTATGATAGACTGGCATGACGTTCTAAATAAGACGATCCATTTTTTACATATTTACATTCCATAGGATTTTACGACATTTTATTGTACATCAATAAATCACGAAATTTATCCTAATTATTGTAATACCACCTAATACAACGTAAGCCCACATTAATATGAACTAACACAACCTAACCCAAACCCAACCTGATCCAATTTAATCAAATCGAATCCAACGACCGGCACAGACTAACTCAACACAAATTAATTCACCCTTAATCAATTTCTCACTTTTCCTATCTTGTATATACATATAAAACTCCTAAGTATATGCTTAATTAGCAATTTTATGATTATATTTTTCTCCACAAATATGTATTTAAGAACTTTGAAATACATTATCATGTGTATTCGTTCCTTAAACGAAACGTTTTAACCTTCTACGTAAAGTGTTAATCCTATATAATAAATAGGTCTTGATTTAGAGACATCTCAAATGTAGGTCAAAACGATCAGTGTAAATATATAAACATATCCGAATGACTTTCGAGAAATTATCTATGTGTGCAGTAGGCGCAGGGGACTTATTACCATAGTAATGGAACGGATGCCGCTAAAAAGAAAATTATTTTACCAAATAATGAAATTTCCTTATAAATTAGACTTTATATATAGTACATGTTTTTCTGACTGTTTGTCTTTCGTTATTGCTTCAGAATAAAGTAGGATTCCATTAATAAAACGCGTTTTGGTTGTTCATTCTGACAACAATTAAAGATCTCGAATAACGCTGCTGGATATATTTGAAATATTGAGATATATTATTTCATCAATAAACTATGTTAAATTTGTTTTATCATTTTATCTCAAAATATACACTCATTTTTAAAATATACTAAGCCAAAAAAAATTTAAAAATCTGACTTGGCAGGTGAATGATCATTTGATGACTTTTTAAGTTAATAACGACGATATGTGAATTGTATTTTAAATAGATACAGTAATATCTCGTAGTTATTTGCGAAATTTTGCTCGTATGTGATTTCTGCGTGGAAATTAATGGCTAGAAAATCGTGCATTTAAAAATATATTAAATGTTGATAGAGTTATTAAATGATGCTCTGGCCAATAAGGTGCTCGAATTTTTAAATTCTTTCATCTCAGTTCGCAAATATCAATTATAATAAGGAACAACCAACTAAACTTACAGTAAAGGATTTGAAAAATTGTTAGTCCCATATTTGAAATTATTCTTATCCTGCAACCATAACTTCTTATTTTTTTATAACAGAACCATTTCTGAATTATGTCATTTTTGAATTTTATAATATTTCAGCAATTTATTTGCAATGCCAATCTGCTTATCCTATTTATAATTTATGCAAGCTGGTAAACCGAAGATAGATTTTTTAATTAGTCAATTTTGTTATTCAAGGTAGATTTCATGATTGGAACAGTTGTACAAAAGCAATAATCCAAAATGAAAGCATAAGATTGGTGCTGTTTAAATAAGTATTTTTAAATGATATTTCATATAATTATGATTTCATACATGCCATTGCCAATAATGAGTAGTGACTATAAAAACTTAAATTTGCTTGTTCACTGAAGCAAAACTTTAGCAGACACGAAACGTGCAATATTATTTGAAATTCTACTCTAATTAATTTTCGGATTGAACGTTGTTTTTATACAAATGGGCATTCCTGTTATTTTATTTGTAAACTATATAAAATTTCCTTTTTTATTAAAATGTACTATTCAGCTATTTTTGTCTCAAAGGAAAAAATTGGAATAAATAAATAGATATGATATTTAGACAATAGGAAAAACCAATGCTGTTTGACAATGCCAAAAAAGCGTTAAGTTTGAAAACTAACAATTTAGAGTTAGATATTTTTTTTTATATTTAGGCATATTACAATCTATGTTATTATATCTGTTTATGTGTTCATAATTTTTTGGGACGGATTACTTACGCCCGTTTATTGCCAAATATGCTGAGCCTAAATTATGGCTTCTGAAATTTTTCAAATTAATTTTAGTGTCATATAGGAGAGATTACATATGCAAAACACCTTTTTAAATAGTAGGTATAATATCGACGTATCTCTTTTGACTTACATGTATATTTTTTGAAATGGCAGTATATTTATTGAAAGCAATTATTAAGATGATTTGACACGCGTTATTATTACATGTCACCTATGATTTTTTATATGACCTTGCTTTCTCTGTTTACATATGTATATATATATATATATGTATATGTATATATATATATATAGAAATATATATATATATATAGGTATATATATATATATATATATATATATATATATATATGTACATACACATAAAATTTCAAGGGAAACAAAGCTAAAAAGTCAATTCCTCAAGTATTGAAGAATGCTAAAAAGTCATTCAAAATTCGGTAAATAGATTTCGTGTGCGAAGTAAAATACAAGTTGTAGAAATCCGGAACTATTTAATATTAGTAACATAGCTGGTTATGAATGGTCCCAAAATTGTATGCGCAGAAACCCTATCTTGTATTTAAGGATGTCAGAAACGACGTTTCTAAGTCGGGCAACATCTTTAAATAAGATTAACGTTAACTTTTTTTTCAAATATATCAACACCTTCTTCAAAAATATGAATTTCACTGTTCTCGAATATGGAACAGTGAGGAAACTGGGGTCACAACAATTGAAAAACCTAAGAAAATTGTAGGTGCTCGTAGCCAAAACCAAGTTCACTCACATCGGCTGAGAGTAACACTAGCTTGTGAACCATTGTAACACTGGATAACCCGCCGCTAACGCTGCGGCTAATTCTATTCAATCGAAGTTCGTTTTTCCCAGACTAAAAATATTCCAAAATTCTTGTTCGTGGTGGCCCTCCAGTTTGCATTGGAACTGGCTATTCTTGTAGGTGGATGACAGCAAAAGAATTTGTAGTTTTTATGGATCATTTCGTCAAATAAGCAAAACCCACCAAGGAAGAGCCAGTCTTGTTGCTCCTCGATAATCATAACTCACATATAAATATTGAAGTAGTAGAAAATCCAAAGATGTTATCTTTACCCCCTCACTACTCCCATAATTTGCAACCTTTAGACGTAGGAGACTACGGCTCTTTTAAAACAGAGCACAGACAGCACGAATGAACAATAATCCCGGAAAAACGATGACTACATATGACATCCCAGGTATAGCGAAGGAGTTATTACCCTCGATTTAAACCCTGCAAATATTATAAGTGGGTTTAAAGCGTCAAACGTATGGCTTCGATTGCTGAATTTTTTCAAAACATAGACTTTGCGCCCTCTTACATCACTGAACGTTCAGATCCTACTGAAGAAACAGAAAACATTTTAACTGACACTGAAAATTTGACGTTGGATATCAAAAATCTAGAATAATTAGATTCTGCTCCTGAATTGGACAAACCAACTCCGAGTTGCACAGGTATGCAAAATTGTTTTTGCCCATCGAAGGTTAGATCTTCACCAAAGGCGTCACCGCGGAAATCATATATAATTAGCAGACGCTAAAGAAAATCTACTGTTTTGACGGATACTCTGAAAAGGAAGCTTTACGAATGGAATATGAAAAAAAGATGCAGAAAAAATTTTAAAAAATTGCGAAAATGGAAAGACGAAAAGAAAGGGGAAGGGGAAAGGCAAAGGTAAATCAGCCAAAAATAAGGCAGAGTGGAAAGAATTAAAAAATGGGTTTCATGTTCAGATTCAGATTTTCTAGAGATTCATATTCAGATTTTCAGAGAATCTAAAGAGTGGTATTGTCTAGTTTATATTGAAGCTTATAGTAATTCAAATATAGACGGTTGGGTAGAATGTATTGTTTGTAAGATTTGAGCGCATATAAGTGTGTCAGAGGAGACACTTTTTCTGTTATTTGCATCCACTGTGACTCAGATAAAGACTGAATTTAATTATAAAGAAACTTATCCAAAGGCTGATTATTATACTTGCAAGATGTTAGACATAAGAAAGAGAAAATTACGAGACTTACGAGAGATACATACTTTAATTTACTATGATTTCAAAGTGACATGTTGATTATAAGTATTGTCTAACAAAGTAAGATAAGTACTAAACATTTATTTTTTTATGTTGGTTAGTTACAAAGTATATTTCCATTAACTATTTATAATTACATAATATCAATAAAAGAAGTTATTTTTGGTACTTACAAACAAAGAATAAATAATTAAAGGTGTCATATTTTTGTTTGTTTTATTGGTACTACTTGCCCTAATAAATGTTACAACTAATCTTAACCAGGAGGTAAGTTGTACTATGGCGCTTTTATAAAAAAAATTTAATTTTGAAATAATTTTTAAAAGCTTTGGATTTTTTACTTGATTTAATAGAGGAAAATTTAAAATATCAATCTATATTATAGTTTTGGTAATCAAAATGATATATTTCAAAATATATTCGTTTTTCTAAAAATTGTTGCAAGTCTCTCGCTCTACTAAAATGTATTTTTGTATGTATTTTATGACCATACATGACCATAGATATTAGATATAGATTATTTTCATATTAGATAGAGATTATTTTCATGACCATAGATATGGAACCAATTTATTTTGTTGAATTACCCACAAATTCCATATTATTTTATTAGCATACTAAATATACGATAAGTCCTCACTGAAAGGTAATTCAGGAAATTATGTAGGACAAGCATCTAAGTATCATCCATAAAACATTTTAAGCGATATAAGGGAAGATTTCTGGAGGCTGCTGAATAAGGCTGACCAACAACAGAGAGACATGGATGGCATAGAGTAGAAATAGTTTTTAATACATTTATCGTTAATTTTGTAGAAATTCATTGTTCACAATTAAATAAAACTATGTGATGTAGTATTATTTCCACTTTCTTTAAGTTCTTTACATGACCTAGATTTCGTTGTATTACATCTTCAGATGGGATCATAACCTAGGTCGTAGTAAAGAACTTATAGAACGTAGAAATAATACTACATCATATAATTCCATTTAATTGTGAGAAATAGTGTAGAAAAAAATTAAGATATATTATGGATCGCAGTACAAACAAATAGAAGGAGATATTAAATGATTTATTACAAAAATTAGCGCTTCAAAATACTTCATGGCATTTAACATTTTTACCAAAATTTCCTCATTCAATTTGTTACACAATATGAAGATTGAGCATATTTATTTAAAAACTAAAACTAAACCTATCAAGCATGAGTAGAACTCACCCTCCAAGATTTTACTACATATTAAGGTATTTATAAACATTTATAGGAACATAGAATTTCTATTAAAATCTTGAAAATTATTAATTTTCACAGCGAAAATATATTGTCTATAATATGTTTCACAGGCGTAACGACAAGGCGTGTATTTAAAAAATTACAAGAAGAATAAACGCCATTATTTTCTTGTCATCTAGTCCGATTTTACCAATCCTGTTTTTTCATGATTTTTGGATTAGTAACTTCAGAAATGAGAGGCAAAATGCTCTATTTTCGCATTTTTTCCGAATTTCTTTTCAAATATGTAATTTCAAATTACAAAGAATAATTTTTCATATTTCTAATCGGCTATGTTTATAGAAAAATGTATACATATATATATATATATACATATGTACAAATATATATATATATGTATATATATAGATATATATATATATATATATATATATATATATATATATATATATATATATATATATTGTCCTCTATTTATCAAAAACGTAAACCCGTTATGTACCTTTCAAGAATTATTAAATCTACAATCAATGTTATGTTTTTCTGCAGTCTATGCATGGGTTTCTAAAAAACCCATAGTTTTTCTTATAATTTTATTTTGAGTAGCTATGGGAATAAGAGGCAAGACATATTTTTTGAAAATTCCTTAGTGTATCTCTGAAAATATAATATCTAAATTCTAAAAATCTACTTTTCTGCTAATAGATTTTAAATATCGAAAATGAAATAAGGTCAAGAACTAAT
Source organism: Druceiella hillmani (assembly GCA_039881145.1). Taxonomy (NCBI): domain Eukaryota; kingdom Metazoa; phylum Arthropoda; class Insecta; order Lepidoptera; family Hepialidae; genus Druceiella; species Druceiella hillmani. Next base: position 18,891,854 of record JAYKKI010000043.1, read on the forward strand.
TAAATTGGAAAGTACCGAAAAGTTCAGAATTTTAGAGTATTTTCTCCTGTTTATTTTCTTTTATTAACAAGTGACAATGTAATTTCCCGACCTATATAAATTTTATTGAAAAATAACATTTATCTAGAATTATTTTTCTGTAACTTTTAACAAGCTAACTTTCATTAATGATCATTATACCGTTTAATTTCCACTGTGAACAATTATATATTTTATCTAACTCATTTCAATTAAGGAACGCAAACGATAAAGGATATTTCTGATTTAAAAAATTAAAAATATCTATATATAATTTATATATAATATAATGTTCATACATTTGAATGTATATATAATATACAGTAGCACAAGTATTCAAAGGTGCGTAACAAAATGCCATAGATCGGTGATGGGCACGAGCTCCCCTGATGGGAGAAATACCGAAGTGGGAGATGAGGAAGAAAACGTGAAATGCTAATAAAACTTTGAAAGGAATAAATGGAGGAATGTTTGAAAAAAGTAATGAAAACGCCATAAAATAAAGACGCCCATACCAAGAGAGAAAAATCAGAGAAACAATAAACGTACACCCGAATAGAGGTGTATTTTTTTATTACTGATACGTCCCTTAATTGTTAGAGTGTAATGTTAAGTATATATTGTTGCGTAAATATACATAATTCGAGACAAATATAAACAGAGTTCCATTGTTGTAGAGATACTTGGTTTACACGTATTTAATTCCTCAAAATTCTTGTCATAATACGAAATAAAGTCAACAGATATTTTATTGGTTTTAATTCAACACACCTGCATTTAATTGAAATACCGACGGGAATCAGTCACTACCATCAGTTACAAGTTTGCATGTAATAAACATGTATCGTTCCTAATTAAATGTTTTTTTATTATGGATACAGCTGCATTCTGATGGTGAATAAGACATCAAATGTTTCAGCGTTTCTTCATGTCAGAACACAATCTTTGTATTAGAACACAATCGTACAGAGCACTTAAATAGAGGTACTCCAATGAAACTAACTTTCCAGCTTATATTTTTGAAAAAGTCGCTTATGCATCAAAGCAATTAAAATTAAAAGATTCAAATTTGTCGTTAAAAAGTTAACTGTAAAAAATAATTATATAAACCTGGGAAGAGGATGGGTTAAAACTGTGCTTCTAGATTTATTAAATAATAACGTTGATAAATAACGGCGGCGAATATTTTTACATATTTATTGCTTTAAAATCCAGAGTTAAGTAACTCTGGATAATAAAATTTTAATGGTTTTGTAGATTTCAAACAAGAAATAAACAGGAATTTATCGAGACGATACAATGTTATCCGAGCATTTCAATGTATAAAATTAACTTTATTTATAAAAATATTTTTAAGGATAGGTTTTTATTATTACAAAATAAATATCACAAATAGTAACTTTTTTAATTACACACCAATGTGATTGCTCACAAAGTTTAAATGATACTGACTTGGACAGTAAGATATAAATTTAATTGATTTTTCTGGTATATTTTGAATATCCAATAATAAAATTAAATTAAGAATACGAGGATATAAGGATTAAATTATTTAACTTTTACATTTATTTAATGATTCTATTATAAATTAAATATTTGTGGTGAAAATCATTCAAATATTTTTTATGTACCCATTACCTTTTAGCAAACAATTAGCTTTTTTAGTGAAATAAACAGATGAAATTTTTATCTTAGGAAAAGCTAGTTACATGCGAGACAAGAGATAGTATATACGCATAAAACTTTTTTAGAAAAAAATGACGTTTACCCGATATAACGATGTTATATCGATGCTTTACCGCAAGTATACCAACTGAATACTCTTATTTCTATTAACAAAAAAATTTTAACAATTTACCGCAAAGCTGTGATTCATACTAGCATTTTTATTATTTTGTGCTATTTTGTATATTCCTTTTTCAATATTCATATGAAATCTGTACAATATTTTTATTAAAAATCTTCATTTTTCGATTTTTATTCTTTACATTTTACCTATCAAACGTTGTCCAGTACGTCAAACTTCACATAGAATTAAAGAATAAATAATTTTTTTCAATTTGATTATTGTTACGCCGCGACACAAATCGGAAGAATTTTATTACACAAATTTGTACAATATTGCACAAACGCTGCCTAATACCAAGTTCGTGAAGTATGAATGCATTAATATGGAACTCAGTCTATGATACTCTAAGCATTATTCTCCAACCCCATATTTTCAGAATATTTATCTTTGGATTCTTGCTTTTGCGTAGTGTCCATATGTATGCGGCGTAGAGGAAATTGGGAAAAATTAATGCTCAAACGAGTCGAATTTTCTTTGTTTTTGTAATGTTACAATTCTTCCATTCCTTCGAGGAGGGTTCCTCAGCTTATAAATAGTGGACCTAGCAATCATCATACGCCTTTTGATTTTATTAACACATCCATTATTATTAGAAATTAATTCCCCCAAATAGAGATATGATTGAACCACCTCGGAGTTTGCTAATTGGGTAATTTTGGGCGAGTTGTTATTAGTACGGTCAAAAATCAACTTCTTTGTCTTATTGCGATTAATTTTCAATTGAAATCCAATGTTTTCCATCCTTTGCATTAAATTTTCCATATGACTAATAATATAATATTTGCGAATAAGGTTATGTTATTCGCGTATTTAATATTTGAGATTTTTGAGCCCTTGATTGTATTTCTATCCATCCACTTTTCAAGAGCAATTGTCATTATAAGTTAAGTATATATGTTTAATTGGAGCGTCGAGATTATATATCCTGGGCAAAATCCTGCACTGGGGTAGAATTGACTCAGCAAAACATCATCTGTTCGCAATGAAGATGTTCCATTTTCATAAAGACGACTGAGGCGATTCAAAAGATGTTACGAGATATCTATTTCTAGTAGCGTTTCCCAAAATTTCGGCCATTTAACCGAATCAAATGCCTTTGAAAAATCAACGAAGCAAATATAGTTGGGCTTATTTAATTCTTGGGAATTCTCAATATTTCGGCCCATCATTAGAATTTAATTTTACCTTTCACGAAGCCTGCTTGTTCAGGTGTAATCTCCTTGAAAGTTTTGGGACGCTCGTTTAAGATATACAGTGATATTTGGTTTGCATAAGTAATTAAGGCAAAAACGCGGTAATTACTGCATATCTTGGTGGAACCCTTTTTATGTAGCGGAACGGAAATTGTATGAGCCCGTTGCTTCGGCCATACGCCTATCTGACATATTTTTTTATACAGAGTGCGAGAAACTTCTACTCCTTGTTCTCCCGAGACAGTCTCAATCTCAATAGTCTCAATCGGAATATTATTTATTTCCATTGCTTTCCTCATCTTAAGGTGTGCAATTATAGCTCTAACTTTATCTTTTACAATATTTCGTACTATTTTTTCGATTATTATTTCTAACAGTGCAAAATTTTGCTACTGTGGATCCTGGAATGGGGATTGACATTAGTCTTTCCATGTTTCGGACATATCGCTTATTTCAATCATTACTTTACCCCAAATATTCTTGATAGCCCATATTTTGATGGTGAGAGTTTTGGTGATAGAGCAAACTTTTTGATGGAGGTCCCTTTATTCATGCTTGTCTGCGTGCCTGTTTTTGATTTCTACACAAAGTACTAAAAGACTAAGATAATTTCAGTGAATGATATTACTTTCTTCCTTATACCGCGAAAAAATTAACGGATCATAAATTTATATTACTTCGTGAGGACAGGCGCACAGTAACTGTTAATGTCCCACTAAAAACTGTGCTAAATGGCGAAATTAGCACCGCTTGGTTTCAATTAGTATTTTTGATTCTCGTAAGTACGTTTATTCTGAAAACTGTCAAAAAAAGTCGGATTGCATGGTAAAAATATGTTTAAGTTAGAGTTGGTAAATTTTAGAAAAAGTCGATGTATTTTACCATCGGTTAATTGTAGTTTTTAATTTTTTTAAATATTTTATTTTTTATAAGTTTTGAAAACAATACCTTTATTTTTATTAACTATATAAATTTAAATTATATTATAATTTAAATATTGTCATCTTATAAGGATAGATTTGGACAGGTTATTTTTTTAAATATTCCTTTTTCTGTCTGCCAATAATTAATATAAAAAATACTAAACTGATAAACTTAAACCTGTAAATATAAATATGCATTATTAAAAGGTTTATGTCTTTACGTGATTAAATGTACCCAATGCATTTACTTTTCTTACAGTATGTACATGAAAAACACATGCTTTCACACACGTTGTGTTTTTAATTATTGAAAACAATTTCTACGTTTGGTGTTTTGAGGCTGCAATTGAATGACAATATTCTGAAGCACATTGTAAAAAAATGTTCAGCGCATTTCAAGAATGGTGACTTTATAATTAGTGCAAAGCATTTGACAGTCTAAAGAAGTCAGTTAGACAGTTTGACAGTCTAATAAAATAGCAGTACCTTATCAGTTGAAAATTCCTTCCCACAAAATTTTTGAAACCAATGCTTTTCGTAAGATAACATTAATAACAAATCTCCTAGAGAGTTAACCTTCTAATTAATACTTTTTTGAAATATTCGCGGAAAACTCGAAACTAATTTAAATTTATTCTGTCAAATGCTTTATCAATTTTTAAAACCGTAGGAGACAACTTAGTAAGGAAAGTTATTCTAACAGTAAATAAAACAGGAAAGCAAAACGTAACTCGAGACGATTTAATAATATATTATATAAACTTTGAAGTGTAATGTACCAGGGTTGTTGAAAATGTGCGTTTTCTTATGTGCTCCTCAACGTGATCCTGGCTGAGTCGGTATGTTTATATACCTTTTTTTACATTTTACCAATTTTGATATAAAGTAATGTTGTGAAATAAAATAATATAAAACACGAGAACAGGGTAAATTGTTATAGAAAACATGCCTTCGATATCTACCTCTATGTAGACGGGAAGTATTATAATATTATCATTTTTTTTAATTTAAAGAAAATTATTCTGATAACCTTAATATTTTCATCGCCTATGAAGGTACTTATATGTGTGTGTGTGTGTGTGTATATATATATATATATATATATATATATACATATATATAAATGTGTATATATATATATATATATATATATATATATAAGTATTCTTGTTACTTCTGTGTTCCTAAAAATAAGTCACTTTTGTACATTTAATATATATTTATTTTTATTCCTAAAAAAAATATTAATATTTTTTATATGAGACTGGGCAATGTTACCCTTTTACTTTCACAAGGATATAATGTATAAAAATAATGTATGCATAACTGTTTGCTTTTGAACCTTGGAAATGAATTTCCTACTACAATGGAAAATCAACCTCAAACAAATTGTGTGTGTTAAAATCCGTACAATAGGAGTAAAAACGTTGCCAACCAATACAGTACACAACAAAGGAACTTTGTACACAACAAAGGAAATTTAGAAAATTAAAATAAAAATAAAATTATTTTAAATTATAATGTCATAATAAATATTATTTATACAAATACGCTCAACTAATTTGTAAAATATCTGCTATTACCTAACAAATAGACCAAATAATAAATATGTATATTAGTTTTAAAAGAAAATATCAGTCTTCATTTTAAGCGTGGATTTTATATATTCAATATACGCGGAAAGTGCGACAGAGGGACTTTTATTTAAATTCTATTAATAAATAACATATAAAAAAATAACATTAAAATTCGAGTTGTGGGATTCGCCCAAAGACCGCCGACTATAATATTATTTTCATTAAATCTTATCTTCATACATATGCACTTGAAAAACATAATTACTGACATAAAATTAAATAAATTTGTAACCAATGTATGTTAAAAAGTGATTTTGATTTGAATTCAGTAAAGATATATTACTTACTAAAAGAATATCAGCAAAAAAAAACACAAGTGCCGAAAGTCTCAGACGTTGTTGCGTTCCGTCGTAATCCAATATTTTACAGCTAAGCCTAAAATTCGCTGGCCAATGTGACGGAATTAAAATATACTCACAAACTCAGCTCCTCTTGTTCTATTGCCCTGGATTTAGCGCTAAGTTAATTCGAAGAGTCTCGTGCTTGGCGTGATATGAAATCGCAAATATTTACTTATCAAAAAATTGTAGACAAGTTCAGCCAAAAGAAGTTTTCTTTTCAAAAATTGGAGGATATAAAGTTAACTTTTCAATAGTCTTATCAACTTGAAGTTGGAATTAAATTAAATTACATATAAATTTATAGTACTCTTTAGTTTAGATTGACAAGCACGAATAGCACAAATGATGTTTTTTAAATTAGTGTAAAAAATTCATATAAAACTAACAATTTCAACAAAATTAAGCTGCCATTTCAATGTACGATCTTGGAAATAATTTAATGATGGGTTGAGTCTAAATCGTAAAATCAAAACTTATATTTTTAAATAGTATCTATAGTATACTAAACAGTTTCCTAATAGTTAACAAACTCAATATTTTAAAGATAAATTTATGTCTTTTGCAAACCTTCATACATTTTATAACAGCTTAGGCTTACCGAGTCGCTCGCTGAAGTATTGAAATCTTTATTTCTATATATTGCCTATCAATTAAGTTAAGAATTGTCGAAAAAATTAATTAGGACTCGTTCTTTACTAACCACGATCATTATTTCATATGAAATATAAATCCCTCAAATTCGAACATAAATATTGTTTATGCATAGTATTAAATATTTTTTGCTTTTTGTGACAATTTACCTTGAGTCAAATTATTTTAAACATTCTACAGATTAAAATGGAATTCTAAAAATTCTATCGATTAATGAAGGCTCTGATCAGTTACACGAGAATGCCCTATATCTGTTAACATTGGATCAGTCAGCGAGTGAAATAAATATGGCGCATTTATTTCTTAGATCTTCAGAGGCTAACCTTTTTATTGATCTATATTTGGAGATGAATATAACAGCAAAATATAAATAAGATTCATTTGTTCTCATTTATAATTATTTACTGTGCACAATTCCTTTACATATATATTGTTTTTAATTTATAATAAAATATTTCAATTATAAATGAAATTTATCACCAAAAAGGAAAATATTGACTATCCTAAAAGTTCTTCATAAATTGGAAATGACTTCCTTGGAAAGATGGTAATAATTTTTTAAATAATTAAAATAGTTTCCAAGATATGAAAATAATATAAGGCTGATCTATTAATTTGTATTTTGCCTGACGATTACATATCTATTTTTATCAGACTGAGCAAAAAAATAAAACGCAAAAAGAAAACCCTCATTAAAGCAGTCCTTGAACCAACAGGTAAAATTTTTCCGTAATCTCTCATTAGTATTCATTAGATTTAAGTGGAAAAGTTTTCCTTAAACCTTTATTAGCATTTACTACGGATTAAGACTTTGTGTCATGGGAAATAGGGGTAGCTACAATCTTCTTGTATGAAAATTAATGTATCTTTGCGTGGAATGTAGATTTATTCATCAACGTGTCACTTCCACGAAATTCTTTATTTTATAAATTTGATGTCAGAAGCTAATAGTTGGTTTTCATATAGATTGTCGCTATATTTTCATTTTGTATAAAAGTATATTTAAAAGCAATACTATTCAAACAAATACGTATATGATTATAGTACTCCGAAAATAATTTAGTAATGAAAGTGAAAATAAAATAGATATTTTCAGCTACTAGGTAGCTATTATAATATACCTAATTTTCTATAGGATTAGGTGGGATAAAAATAAATCATTCAAATTTTAGGTGAATATAAGAGATCGTTATAATTCCACAAAAAATACATTAAATCGGTGCCGTTTTAAATCTAAAACGAGCCTTATTGGAATCGTAATAATGATTTAATTTTATATCACGTAGTTACTACGTTAAATTTTCGCTTCGCTCTCACCCGCCTCGCCTGTGCGCTTATCCCCGCTCGTTGCGTTCGTTAGGACTTGAGCTTGCATTTAATCACACCTCTTCTGTCTATTTCTAAGCAGCGCGCGAGAGGGTACATATTTTGTTGAGGAAAATTATAAGACAGGGTAAAAAGGAAAATATAAAACAATGTGTGATGTTAAAATAATACAGCATAATTAAATATACCTTGCAAATATGTGCCTAAACCAAAAACTAAAATCAACTTATGTTACAAGATGCTTTGGAAAAGGTAAGAACTGGCAATTTATCATTATGAGAAACCAAAACCAAGCACAAAATTGATAAATCATGGAGAAGAACTTACAATTTGAATACGAGTGAAAAAGGAAGAAAAACTATTTTGAGTAAGGAAGAAGTAGTAGATCTATCTAAGAAAATTAAAATTATGGCTAAATAGGGTTGGGCCTTAATGAGACAAGACATAAAATCTGTTGTTCATACCTACGTGGTTCAAAATAACATAACAATTAGTTCAAAATATCTAGGTGAAGACTGGATGCTTTAGTTTTTTGAACGAAATGGATTAGTATGGAAAAAATTAGAACAACTTGAAAATTCACGTCGCCAAGTTACTAGTGACCCTTTCATTATTTATCACTTCTATGATTTATTGGAGAGGACAATGACTATTTTGAATTTGGATGGTAAACCTCATAATGTATGGAACCTAAATGAAAATTACTTCTCTGCTCAACCAGTATGCATAAAAGGAGTTACAAAAAAAGATAAGAAGGCTCACAGAGATATACAGGTGGTACAGAGGTATTAGTTTAATGTAGCCTCAATGAACTTATTTCAATAAAAATAGTGAGCATATCTTTAATTATTTTTTTGTTCTTTTTCAGGGGCCGGAAAAAGAAAACGCAACGATATCAGGTTGAGTTTTGCAAGACGAAAATTTGTTGCCGCCTTTGATAATATTAATGGTCAAAATCTTTGGAGCTCTTGGAAAGGGATTAACGATATACCAGGTACGAATTGTTCATATTTGGAAAATTGATGAATGATGACCAGCATTTTTAACGAGTGGTTTGCTAATTTTTGTAAGACTATGAAGGAGAGGCCATTGCTAGTAGACTGATATGTTACTCACCTAGATCCAGTTACGATTAATTTAGCACTACGCGAAAACGCATCTCTGATGAAGTTGCCCGCCCATACTACAGACGTACCAATGGATCGAAGTTTATTCAGACAAATTAAAAATAAATGGAACGAACGACTTATTAAATGACAAAGACTAAATCAGAGAACTCTCACTAAATCAGAGTTTTGCAATCTTCTATGTAAGGTATGGCGCGATGGTCTTTTAGAAGAAGTAATAAAAAATGTATTCACTGTGAAAGGAATTTACCCTATAAACCAAAATGTTTACCCAAAGGACCGACTGGATCCTGAAAAATTTGGACGATTTAATAAAATTCAAAGTTCTGATGTTCCCATTCCGAATCCACTAAATATATTTAAGAATTAACCATGCAACACATTCTGTTTGCAAAAGACAAAAAAATAGATGGCAAAGGAAAAGTTTTCACTAACGAGTATTATATAAGTATTTTAATATTTCGTTGATTTGGTTTTCAGTGTATTAGAAATATAAAGTGTTTTTTTCATTTAAATATTTATTTGAACAGTACGCTTTTATTTTTTGATAATAATTATGATACTCATCTCGTATTTCATTATAGTACTACAAATCTAGAATAGTAAATGCCTACAAAATCTAGAACAAATGTTATGTGAAACGTTATGTTTATTTTTGAATGTTTGTAGCACAAAATGTTGTTTTGTGCTACAAACATTAAAAATTGATGATTGAATTTAAAGAAATTTTTGTATCGATTTTAACCTCTCTATTTTATGATTAACTCTTAAAACTGTAAATGTAGCAAGAAATGGACGTTTAAAGCTGTTGTAAATTGTGAGATATAGGATAATTGTTAATGCTTCCTCTCACTCTAAAGGTGATTATTTTTGTTATAATGTGGATAAGTTTATTACTCTTGATGAAAAATCTTTCAATAATATGTGGAATTTTAATTTTGTATTAATTTTGGTATTCTATAGTCAAACAAGGTCACGTGTGTTCATTTTAATGTCACATAGTTAAACAACTTTATAATTTTTTCATATCCATGTAGCCTTGTAGTTTCTATAAATTTTCGCTTGTGATAAAGACCTGTTGACCTGTTGTAAGATTCCTGTTTGAACCTTAGTTGTGAATTCCTTTTTCTCTATAAAGAGCGTTGCATTTAACCAGAAATAATATTTTTTTTCGATAAATACATAGTTTGTAAAATATGAGGAATATTTAACATTGTACACTACATAATAAATTTCTATGTAAAACACAGCATATACAAATTTTAATAGCAATTAGCGGAACGATTTTATCATAACCCGAAAAATTTTAACATTGCCATGTTTAATTCTAGCTGAATTCCAAAATATTGAAATATCTCTAATATCTCGCAATTAAAATAAACTGTGTGCCTGTGCTTGTGCGTTTACATGTGTATATATGTGTGTGTATGTGTGTGCTTGTGTGTGTGCATGCATGTGCATGTGTTTGTACGTGTATGTGTATGTGTATGTGTATGTGCGCGCGCGTGTGCATTCGTGTGTATGTGCGCGTGCGCGTGTGTTCTTTTGGGTGTGTGCGAGCGCGCGCCTGTGTGTGTGTGTACGTGTGTGTGTTTCATAACTTTAAATTCAGTAGTTTCGGAATAAATAAGTGAAGATTTTTTTTATATTTTTCAGTATATCTCGGCAGAAGTACTACCTAAAATTATGAAAAAAAAATTCTGGACCCCTGTAACTAGCCCCATTAAATGATACTCCGTACAACATATGGAATTAACAATTTTTTCCAAATGATTAATTTGCTTCGACCTTCCTAAAATTTCAATATAGATATTTTAATATGGTTTAGATTGTCTGGAGTTAATTTACTTTATTACTGCGCAACATTTCCAGTCTCCACAATAAGCCATTTCTGAGAAAAACAGCAATAATAGACAGACAGATAGATACATGTTCTTGTAAGGATTCAGTTTTTCCTTTTAATGTTTGTGGTCACAAAAAAATACATTTTGTATTAAGCGAGCTGTGATGTGTTTATCGGATTTAGAGAGATTGAGAAATTAATTCAGCAATTATTATATGTGATTCCTACTTTAGATTCGACGATAACTATATACTTATTCTTATGTAAATATAGAATTGTGTTTATGATACGCACTAAAATATATTAGATCCCGTTAAAGATAAGTTAACGCCGATCGCAAGTTTATCGAAGTGAATAATTCTCGGCTGCTGCATCTACCAATTAATAATAACGTCTTCGTATGTTTAAACCGGAATCAGCACAGTGGAGCAGACTGATGAGTCAACTCATTTACCTCTGAACGTGAGTAAAATACTCGTATATTTCTCAAACAGTCTTTAATATATTTCAGGTAAATTAGTTTTCCTGCTTTTGGTTAGAGTAAAATTATTCAAAACGTTTCATTATTTCTCAAAAATTCAACAAATTTTAAAATTGGTGAGAAATAATAAAACGTTTTGAATAATTTTGAGAATTAATGAAAAGTTTTATTAAAATAAAATGAAATGACATAAATTTATCACATCTTATATAAATATCTTTCATCAAGTGCCATAAAATGCTTTATTGAGAATAAGTTTTAGTTAGCAGAAAAAATTAATTTTCTCTAATTGTCAGCGTTGCTAGAATTTATTTATTTATTTTAAAGCTTTTAAAGTTATTCGTAGAGGCTACTTTAGTAATATTATTGCAAATTTGCAATAAAAATGAAAAAAAAACAATAACGTCAATGGACATAAAAATATTTATTGTAGTGCGTATTATATACATAGTGATTATATGGAGCTGTTTTTTATTTATGGTGTAGGAAAAATATGGTCGTGTGTTTTATTTGTTTAGTGGACAAATTTTGTTACAGCTTTTGATATTTTATATTTGTCTTGTATTTTTATATAGGGAGGGTCCTTCTCATAAGGAGTTTTTTATAATTAATTTTCCACTTGTTTAACACTATGGCGTGTAAAGTGTAAATTATACAACATGCTTCTATAAGTAGAAAAACATTTCTTAAAGGCTTTTGTTTGTCATTTATAATTTTTCCATACTTCTCACTTTTCGGTGTTTTTAAATTAACGTATTAACCTGTGATATTTTGCGGATCTTTGCCAACCGCATTTATTTTTGAACGTATGATTTGTGTACATCTTTGTTCTATCCCTTTCAATAAAATGCAACGTGGTAATTTAATTAAACAGAGAATCTAATTGAGATTAGATATTTTTAAATAAATTTGCTTCGATCGAAAATTTAAAATAATTATAGTTTGTGTTCCAAAAATTACTCCAGTTTCTAAAATATATAGAAAAAGATAGAAACGATAATAGTGCAGATTTATTTATTTTTTTCCCAAAAAATATGATGCTCTAAATAAATATGTCGGTTGCAATCGTATGATATGATTGATCCAAGCTTTATAAAGATCCAAAAGTTTCCTCACACAGTTAGGTATAGCGCTGAAAAATGTTCTAACAATATTAGAAATAGGTCTGGTAGATATTCTAACTTTTACCAGAATATAATACATTCTTTGATGACAAGATTTGCACTTTCGTTAACAGTCAATCAACTTCGTGAATGTTAAAAAATAGAACTGCAAGATCTTGACTGTTAAATGATAAATTTTCACTTGTCATTTGATAATTTACATCCCTAACCAATACAACACTTTTTTATTGCTTTTAATTCCACTATCATCCCCTAAATGTAAAACAATACGTGTTATATAACGATAAATATATATATATATATATATATATATATATATATATATATATATATATATATATATATATATATATATATATATATATATATATATATATATTAGGGTGGTCCTTATTTTTCGACTTTTGAAAAATTTGCTATGCACCACGTCATAAGGTTCTCTACCCTAAAGTTTAAAATTAATTTATTTAAAATTTTTTAAAGGTCGATAGCAAAAGTCAAAATTTCAGAAAAAAACATTATATGACCACTCTAACTCTGAATCCGGTATATTTACTCTAATATGTTTATTAGCTTATTTTGAAGAGAAATAGCACGCAGGAAGACTATATAATTCACTACAGTTACGCCTCTTCTTCCCCTGTCCTCCTCTCCTATTTATTTCCTGCGCCTATGCATCGTATTAGAACCTCGCCATGCACCATGGTTTGAATTCAGTCAGTAGCGAGAGCACGCGCATTTTATTTCCGAAACCATACGTATTTGTTTCAACTTGACGTGGCGTTCACGAGTAAAAAACCGAAATTTGGCTTGTGACTCGATAAAATTAAGGAAAACGAAAAGCCTTAGAAATCCACTCCACTGGACAAATTCCTCTTGAAACATTTAACGTGTGGTTTTACATTTTTATTAGAATATTTTATAGACTTCGAAATTTATTACTTCGCTAGCGTTTCAGCGGGGAAATTTTCGCTTTCATGAGCCTAAGACTGGGTTCAGCTGCGCTCCTCTAATGAATGATATTGCCATTTAGACGCCGATTTACGACCGTAATTATATATAGCAATAAAATTCCTCCAAGCTCGGTAGAAAATATTTTGTTTATATTAATCCTCTAACTTTAACGCTTTAAAATTTTTCAAATATATTTTAGAAATAATATTAAAAAATACACAAAATATTATCAAATACTGAACTAAACAACTGTATTCAGTAAGCTCTCACTTTTACAATTCTTCTTTCTTTTTAACTCTCTCTTAAATAATCTGTATATATATAAAAATCAATGCCACTTTTCGTTGTAATTTTATAACTCAAGAACGGGCTCACCTATCCAAACCAAATATTTAGGCTTTGTTCGGACTATTTAGTAAATGGTTTATGTGGAGTTTGCACAAAATCGATAGAGTGCTTCTTCATTTATCACATTTTTTGTAACAACTGAATTCAATAAATAGCGGATCATTTTAAGTATGCATTTTTCGAATACCCAAAATAACCCAAAGATCTATCTAATATGAAAAAGGGCGGTTACTAAATAAACAGCATTCTAAAGTTCCGCGTCATTCTACACTAATGTTGGGACGCATACTCTCAATAAAATTCTATGCCCATCATCGTGCTTACTACGGTGAAATATAATAAGTTCCATTCCTCGGTTTCTAAACCGTAGAAGCATGCCAAACTGAGCCTAAATGCACCTGATCCCGACAAAAAACTATGAGATATAATAATCACTAACGAATCACATCTTAGTCAATCGCTCAGATGCATCGGGAAAAAGTGACATATTTATTTTCTCCGTTGAAATAGGGAGAATCCACCTAAACTGAAAACGAACACAAATGATCCCTGACATTCGTTTCTTTCTATCAAAAAGGATTTTTCTGCCAAAAACTGAAAGAGCATCAAACTCCTGCTACTGGCAAAACAAAATTTGGCGCGTTTTCCACAGTTATAAAACCGGCAGGTAAAAGATCCGTCAAAAGCGACAATGCATCCGTAAAACTTTAGTAAGTTCTGTGATCAGTGCCACAAGTGGCTTGGACTGTGTACTAGCTATGTCGTCAATCATGATATTCCACAGGATGAAACCAAGAACCAAGTCTTGCGGACAGTCCCTAGTCAATGTTTTCTGTAGTTTAATGTTTGCATCTTGCAAGCAGATAATTCGATCTTGGTAATAATCTGTAACAATCCGGCAGAGATCCGCTGACACTCAATGTGATTCTAAAGTTGACAATATAAGTGGACTTTTTCAAGCGCACCAGACATATTTAACAAAACTCCAAGACATATATTTCTGGTGTAAGACATATAAATCGCGTTCGATGTGGATATTCCGGGACAAAAACAGAATAAACCGTAACAGGTATGTAAAATTTTGGATCGCTGGGAGATTTATTCTTTATTCTTCAGCATGACTTCAAGCCTCCCCAGTTTCCATAACTTTAGGAAATAACCCATGTGAAGACAGCAGATAAAGACAGAAAGCATCTCATGTGCCCTACTGATCTAAATAACTTTAATTATGCTGTTATCGTTTCTATCAATACCCGAGACCTTGTTCGAGTTAAAGATTTTTACATCGTCGTCTAACTCTGAACCACGTAACTCTGAATTGGATCTATTAGCTAAAACTCTGTTTACTGCAATTTTGATAAGCCACTGTTCAATAGTTTCAAAGTCAGGGACATAATCAGGGAAAAGTGATATGAAGAAGTGTTGCGAATATTCCCGGTACGACTCTCGTCGATTCTCTCAAAGAAGCTAAAAACAAAAGAAGCTCCATAGACTTCTATATAAGGTATCCCAAGGGTCGGTATTAACTACATGTGGGCAAATCTAAGTCAGTCTTGGTATCTCGTTCTAATCAAATTGCCTGTTTGTGCCCAAGGTTCTGCGTAAACGTCCAAAATGTCCACTCAAGAAAACAACCGATTCGACCCTTCAGATGCTCATAACCCTTACAAACCCACGCAAAACGAGAGTAATATCAACATCACTCGCACCGAAGGACCAATATAAACCAATATATACTTCGTCCATTCCGGGCAACTTGCGCAGCAAGTGGTCACTCCGGTATATGAAATCATCCAGGATTCAGTTAGGAAATTTCGGGTAATACACACGTAAGCGACTGCGCGTTAGCGTCTGCGCAGGTAAGACTGCACGTTAGCGCCTGTACCACCGAACTCTGTCCGACTGAGTGGTGAACGGTGTTAAGATGCCCGCAAAGTATTTCAATCATAGGTAATAAAATTCTGTTGAGCGGATGAAAAGGTTTTAAACATATAATTCAGTGGTTTCGTACTTTTCGTGGACTAATTGCCCAGTATGACGCCCGCTCAATGAATAAAGCAATCGGTGCATTGTAATTTTTCAATAGCCTCATCTGCTTCCGGAGTCAAAACAAAGAGGGTTTTATCTCACTTTTTTACGTTTGCATGCATTCAGCAGCATTTGCAGCGATGCAGTTTTGGGTATATTTTTTCGGAAGCAGTTGATTTTCTATTCGAGTGGGGTTTTATGTTTGGGGAAGTCGATGATGGCATTGATATTTCTTTCCGGCGGCTGCATATCGTCCTGGCACACGCATTACCCGAGAAACGTAACCTCCGTCGTGCCAAAATTGTACTCGGAGGGTTTGATATAAATGCCATTCTATTCGAGCTGCTGGAGTACCGCTTCACGGTATTGGTGGTACTCAAATTTATACCGCAATACCACCAAGAGCTCCTTGATGAAGCGAAATTGGAGTCAACGAAGTACCTCGAGGATGAATCTTTGGAATGTTTGGACGGCGTTTTTGGTAGCTGGACAAGTTCTGAGTAACTGGAAATTACGAAAGGCGGGATGATCGCAGTTTTCTGAGGTTAGCTTTCAAAACAGGTATTTGGTGGCATCCAAAATTTTAATTCTGTCGTGCTAAATAAACCGAGTTCAGTACGATAGACTTACAATTTTATTGGCCAGTTGATAGGTGAACTCACTGATTTGCTGTAGAGGGTAACAGTTGGATTTTGTGAGCACGTTTAGCCTTCGATAGTCGCTGTAGGTTGATATTTTTATTATGTACGATGTAGATAAGTGATAGCCATGGGCTTTTACTTGGACTACATAGAGACTGCTAGGTGATGTTAGTGAAATAGTTTTTATATCATGGTATAATTTTTTGCATATCGATGCTTCCTATTGTTGGTATTTTCGTTGTGCGTAGCGATATGTCGACGGCGAATTTCATGCGATTATTATTACACTGTGTTTCCCTTTATTTGTAATATAAAACAAAACCATATATTGAATGGTTTGACTTATAGAAACAAAAAATTATTTCCCCGTTTTACGCTCTAAAAGTTGCACATAGATGATTTATTGAGTAATATAAAATGACTATGCTCAACCTTTTTTCATCACATGACACAGAATTTTATTAGAATTTTATCTGATTTAATTTTAATCTAGTTAAATTTGTAACATTAACGCAAATAAAGATAGTATTTCTTCGTTTTACTTCAAGTTAAAGTCCCTTTTGTGTTTATTACAAGCAAGAAACGGAAGTATATGAATGTGTTTACTTTTAAACTATATATATATATATATATAAGGTTTATCAACAGGACATATCACCATACTTTACCCTAGGGTAAGACTTTTCCGAACCTTCAATAGCTCCTGTACTATACCAATCGATAAGCAGTCTTTTCTAATACCTTAATGTAAATATTGACCGTGGTTAAAAATAGAAAGAAGCTTCACAGCTTCTCATCTGGAAACAAAAATTCTTGTTTTGCCAACAAATGTGTCTGTTGCCGATAAATTCCTTGATGAGGCAATAAATATATTTTAATTTTATTATATTTAAGTATTATGCGGTCCTTTACGCCAGAGTGATTCCAGAAAATTTCCCGACACGAATTGATTAACATACTAATTAATTTTATTATTAGTTTCTTTGAATAATGTGACGTATAATCAGGTCGTGTATTGATTTTACTTCTGATTTGTAAACTAAGTTTTATTTTAGAAATGCGGCTTGAAATCATTGTGCCTACCCATCGCAAAACTATAGATTTAACTATACCAGTGTATATAAAATATTTATCTCAAATTATGTAAATGCTTACTTGTGGTTGTCCATTAAAACAACTTTTAATAAATAGAACAACTTGATTGGAAAAAAATTGTGAATGTATAAATAGATAAACAGAACTATATTTATATACGAAAATCGCACATGGATGTTAAAGGCTCGATTTTCAACTAAAAATACACTTTTTATGTAAATACTCTTTCAGGTCGAGCCGAATAAGTTACATTTTCAAAATTCAGGAATCACGAGTTGATGGTGATTTATTTCGAAAAAACTTACATGAGGTTTCCTACATAAATATAATTTAATTATTAATTATATAATCATATCAATACTTAAGTCATTGTACGGCAACTGCCTTTGTTTTTACAATTATGATTATTGCCCAAATAAAAATAATTTTTTTTTTATTTTAAATTAATTATGATTATTGCCCAAATAAAAAAAAATTAAAATTAAAAAAAAAACAATTTTGGAGATAAATGGGAACATTCGTTCGCAATAAAATGATGCAGCGCCCCTGTTGAACTAACATCATAACACCTATCTAAGAACCATCGCCGATTAGTCCCAAATATTTTTCAGAAAACAGTGCCTAAAGCGACCATTTTGGGGTTAAATGCGAACATTGGCTTGCAACAAAACACCATACCACTTATCTAAGAACCACGGCCAAAATTAGTCCCAAATATTTTACAGAAAACTGGTGCTAAATCGGTTAAGAGTTTAGGAGTTAAATTGGAACATTCGTTTGCAACAAAATGTTTATTGCGACGCCCTCTGGTGAATATTCACCATTACTACCTAAGAACTATCGGCGATTAGTCTCAAATTGTTTGCACAAAAGCATATTTTAATCGATGAAACGGTTTGACCATTGATGCGGAAATTTAAGTTTGAGAGTGATTATGTTGGAATAAAAAGCAACGTAGCTCACATCACAAGATCGCTTATTTTCCATTCCTTTTAAAATTTAATTAAAAAGATAAATTCCGTCATTATTAGCCCACTTATCAACTTGTCTAAATAATCTTATACTAGGTAAATGAAATAGTTTTGCTTTTAATAATAGTGTGAGTAGACAAAAAGAGTAGATTAATTTTGTTCTGCTAACTAAAAGTTAATCTCAACAAGGCACTTGTTGAAATGTATTTATTGTGGTAAATTTATACGTCATTTCATTGTTTCTCAATCAGAATGTTTCGTTAATTCTCAAAATTATTCAAAACGTATGAAACGTTTTGAATAATTTTACTTTAACCAAAAGAAGGAAAAGTAATTTAACTGAAATATATTAAACACTGTTTGAGAAATATACTTATTTACGCTCAGAGATAAATGCGTTGACTCATCCAATCTCTTACGAAGACCTTAATATTAATCTACCAATTAATATTAAGGTCTTCGTAAACATACGAAGACCTTAATATTAATTGGTAGATGCTGCAGCCGCGAATTATTCGCGTCGATAAACCAGCTATTGGCGTTAATTTCACTTCCTTTAACTATCTAAGATATTTTAGTTTGTATTATAAACAAAATACCATATTCACATAAGTATAAATACATTCTATCTCCACCAAAAATGCCGGAGAATGGTGATCACCCGAGAATGTGATCGTATTATCGAATAGAAAGTTGGAGATGACGTATAATCATTGTTCAATTAATTTCTCGATCTTTCTAAATTCAATAAATATATAGGGAAATCTGAAACCTTATAATAATATGTATCCATCTGTCCATATATCATTGCAATTTTTCTCAGAAATGGCTTAATGTGGAGACTAGAAATTTTGCATAGTAATAAAGATAATTAACTCAAGACTATCTCAGTACCTACCATTGTAATATATATATATATATATATATATATATATATATATATATATATATACATATATATATATATATATATATATATATATATATATATATATATATATATATATATATATATTGGGTGTATTTATTGTATTACGTAGATAATAAGCAAGGAATGTAATTACGGAATAAATGATGTCAAAGTAATATTTATGATACCAAAGTGATAAGATAGAAGATGGATACCAAGATGATAAGATGAAGATGATAAGATGAATACCAAAACCTGAAATGTAGTAGAAAGTAAGTAAAACACAAGTAAAATCAAACTTTGTAAACTCGATAATCATGGTGTTTCACTACTTATATAAGTTAAATTATCTATTTTCCATAAATTTAAATCATAATGTCTAAGTTTAGTAGATACCCTTAGCAAATCATTTAAATGTGATCGGTACCGAATTTTCTATCTTAAAGTAGAATTTCCATTAAAAAGGACAGAAATTTGCTAATATTCCCTGTTGGTATGAATTTCTAAAATATTAGCCATATATTTAAATATCCCAAATTCTTGTTATCTTAAAAAGCTGTCGTGAAATTTAATAATATTTAAAGCTATATAATATTACACTTTAAATTCTCTCCAGTCGTTATATAATGAGATTTATCTTTGATAACTTACGTGTATATTCTATTCACCAAGTAGTACCCATCGTTAAGGCGCTCTCTAAGGATCATCACGCGAAGCTGAGTGAAACCCAACTTTGCGTGACTTTAGTACATAAAAATAACTTTATAGAAAAATTTGGAATCTTATTTTAATTTACGTTTTTGAAATAACTGAAGAAGAATTATATACGAAAATTACAACAATAGAAAAAATGCTCGACTACGGCTCAAATATTTAAAGCTATTTTAGTATAATATGACTATATTTATTTTATTCAACAATTAATGAAAAAAAACAATTTCGGTCCATCACAAATTGCGTATTGTTCGTGAATCCGAATGAGGAATTAATATAAATAAATTCCTTTTATTAGCATTGCTTCAATGACATGGCGATGTTATATTAGTCTTTCAAAAAATTATTTTTATCTGCGAAATTTATTTTTATTATTCTAAATTTATTTTTATCTGCGAAAAATTTACGATGAAATACTTTCAATGAAATTATTAAGTTATGTTAATAACGAATTTCTTAATACGCAAAACCTACAAACGGAATGAAGAAAACTTAATAGAAAGACGGTGGAATTGTTTTTAATATTTATAACAAAGAATTGTTATTTAAATTTTTTTCGAAATTTTATGTCGTTTCCAAAGAAACTACTGTAATCACACGAACTTATTTATTCCGTAATACGTTATAGGAATAGTTGCTGTAAAGCTTAAATATTTAATTTCATGTCCTATTAAATTTTCTTAATTATTCAGTGTATCATGCATATATATATATATATATATATATATATATATATATATATATATGTATATGTGTTTGCATAAATTCTAAATCTGTTTATTTATCATCTGGTTGAGATGCTAATGGAACAAATCCATTGTATTGATATTTTTAGAATTATATAGCGATGTGATTGATTTAAATTTTATTTTATTTACATCTATATATGTTAGGTACTGCATTTAGAAGAAAGTCATGCCATGTCGTAGGCAAGTTGAGTTCTTTAAATTTTCGTCATATAAACCAAAAATAATATGTAATATTTTTCAAAAATGTATAGACAACACTAAAGGTCTTCAATCAACTAACAAAATTTCATGCTAAACAAATATACCATCATACTGGCTTATACAGTAGCCAATAATTTAAAACATTTTGATTAACAGTCAAATTTTATGTTTAATATCCTTTATGTAAATATGTACTTTGTCACGAGCTTCTTAAAGAAAACTGTAAGAAACTAAGTTTTATGGAGTCCTGTAAAGTTCTTTAATAAATACGAGGCCAACGATATAAAAACTCAAAATTCAAAACAAAATATTCAAAATAAAGAAATAAAATGTGATTACCAGTAAATTTGTAATTCTAAAAATTCCATAATAGGCAAAAACATTTTAGTGAAAATATGAAATAATAAATATTTAGTGAAAAAACAATGTAATTTACTGAAAACTTTTTTAGTCACTCAGCACTATTTTACCTTCGCAAGATGTAAAAATAATAAGTTAACCTTTGCGTACAAAATTTTGTAGCAGTTTAATTTTAGTCTAATCTGTAAATGGAAATGTTTAAAATTTTGTTTTGATTTGTACAAGAATTAATTAATTAAAATAATATGAACAAAGTTTTTCACTTTCTTTGATATTAGAACTTTCATGACTATAATGAGAAGGTATCTTTTAGAAATTCTAATTGTTCAAATTTACATACAAAATTATAAATTTAGATCAAAAATGAAACAATTTGAAGGGAAATTTAAATAAAAACTATTTGAAGGGAAATTTAAACTATTAAGTTTTAAGAAGATAATTCTCCAGCATCCATCTTAATTTCACATCAAATTATTCAATATTTTTTTTAATTCATTTATCGTGTGGAATATCATTTCGAAGAGAAATTCGTAAGGATTCAAGAAATATTTTGTTCAAAATTTTATTTAGGATAGATTTAATTTAAAATGTGAAAAATTTTTGAAAATGTTCATAAAACTATTTTTTACTTTAGCTGTTTCAGAGGAAGTAGAATACCTACTTCCTCTGAAACCGCTAAAGTCAAATTATCCCAAAAAGAACAGTGTTATGAGAAGTTTACTAGAAAACTATCTTAATGGTTATAAATTGTATAGTTATTGAAATATTTACAATATTTTAACGCCTGTGAAAAATATTTTGCGCAATATATTTACGAGGTGAAAAATAATATTAATTTTTGTAAATAGCTCAATATAAATACTATATATAATAAAAATACTATAGGGTATACACCCATGAATATTTATGTATGCCTAAGTGTGTATAATATATTAGCAGTTCGATTGCCTCTCGCATTTAGCCGTTTTTTTCTTTATATGTCACATTGGTAATTCTGGAATCTGAAGGTAGTTTTAAAGCAAACTCTCTTTAGGGTCTTTTTCTATCCAAATTAATCATGTCCTTTTAGAGAAGATACACTATAGCTTAGCCATAGGATTGTAATTCTGGGAAAATGGCATATTACGAGTACAGGAGGAAGCTTAACCGTAGAATTGTTCTACTGGAAAAATGGGATATCATGAGCACGTTAATCTCTAGTTTAGCCTGGTCATTATTATTGAATTTATACTAATGTATATATGCACACACACACACACACACACACACACACACACGCATGCACACACGCACATATATATATCGCTATTATCTTCAAGGTAGTACTGTTGATCAATTATTTCACTATTGACAGTTTCATTTCCATTATTGACACAAATTTATTACATCACTTATGAATACCCCATATAACTGAAAAGACTTTAAATTAGACTTAAGAAGACGACTAATAATATACCACAAAATCATAAAGTGCAAGATACAGCACTATCACTTGGAAATACGTAACTCTCATAATCCACTTGTTATTTGCCTTCTTTTTGATATTATATAATCGCTACAGCCGAACTTAATTAAAATCTGAATTTCAGCCTTATTTACACTCTCAAGATCTTCTCAAAGCTTATGTCTATTTATTCATAATGTGTCCTATGTTAATGTGTAAAATTGTTTTCCCTTCTATCTGTATGAAATATTTTTCACTCTTAAGTGATATATGTAAAGTTTATTCTTATTTCAATTTGTTATTAGCAAAGTACTACCTTTAGTGGATTTGAAATGTGTAAAATTGTTTTCCCTTCTATCTGTATGAAATATTTTTCACTCCTAAGTGATATATGTAAAGTTTATTCTTATTTCTGTTATAATTAGAAAAATTCTACCTTTAGTGGATTTGAAACGAGTAAAATTGTTTTCCCTTCTATCTGTATGAAAAAGTTTTCGGTCATAATCCTTGATCACGGTAAGTCGTTATAATTTGAAGAATAACAAGTTGTACAGCTTAAAATGATAAACGGTGAGTCATTTGAAATATATAATGATTTTGAAAAACTACTTTCACTAGTTTTTTTCAAGGTGCAGGCTTTATGTGGGCCATTTAGCGAAAGTTCCATCAAAGAAAATTTTCTTCCGAATGAGAGAACACGTGACTTTTACTACTAAAACCGGTCAAGTGACTCGGATACGGAATTGATTTAAATAATTCATATTAATTTATTGTAAGTTGAATAGTACGCTCAGCCCAGTGTCTTTTGTTGTAGTTTCAAAAGCAATACAATGAGAAGAGATTAATCGAAATAACTTAATTTGAAAGTACTCATTAACTTTATTTTCCAAAATGCTTCCCAATTTTTCGTATATTCATCTTTAGAAATGGGAGTGGGGGACATATTTCAAATTAATTTATTTAGATTGGATTAATGTTTTGTAGACTGGCTTAAAAAAAAAGAATGCGGTGAACTAAATTTAAATGTCATACTTATAATAATTATAATAAATGTCATACCTATAACGTCTCACAGCATACCCAAGTATGCTAAAATTCTTCAATAAGGGAAGGTACGTTATAAAATAGGAAAGAAAACTATCTTCTAAATCTTAAGGTCCTTATTAGAAGCCTACAATTGTAGAAACTATGAGGCTACGTGTACATGACAAAATTAAAAGTGTTCCGTGTTTGATCATGGAATACTAAAATTAATACAAAATGAAAAACCTTACATTAACTTATATATATTATTGGAAGATTTTTCATGAAGATCCATATTATATTAAAAAAATCTATTCGTGTTATAAAAAAGCCCTCTAGAATTGAAGCTGTCATAAAAGGCAAAGGTATTAATGCGGCAGTCCCTTCTCTATTTCATACGCGCGGCCTCCTGGAAACTTCCAGTGCATGGAAAAAAATGTATTTATATGATCAAATACAATAGGTACTCTTTATGGATGGATACAAATACCCTGCAATTTGTCTGAGTTAAATTCTATTAGTGTTTCTTTAATTTTTGTAGAAGATAAATTTAAATTTTCCGGTGGCGTAACTCAATATGTAATGGATTTCCGAGTTCGAAAACTCACCGTTTTGTTCGTTACGCTGAAAACAATAAAAAAAAATTTAGTCAATCGGATGCCTCAGATGGATGTTTAAAATTTTACAAGTCTCTGAAAACGGAAAAATATATTTTCTCACATACGAATAAACTCCGACGTGATTCGTGCTTGTTAATAACATTACCTTTCGGAACACCCTTTTTCTCTTATTTTCATTGATCTTCCCATGGACGATAACCTAATACTGTCATAATATTTTTAATGTACTAGTGACAATAATTGTAAATATTATAAGAATAATACAATTACTAAAATAAGAATTTATAAATAAAACATTAACCATGATAGAGAAAATAACTAGTGTAGAATAGAAGAAACATGCAAAAAAGTAATTGGAGAAATAAGACAAGAACTTTTTTAACACAAATTTATGATCAAATAAATCATGTCAGAAGTCAATTTACTTCAGAGCTGAGTAAATTTTTGTCTAATGTATATCCATAAAGGACTTCCGTAAAGGAAGGAAGAAGATCCATAAAGGATACATTTTTTAAAGAAAGAGATTATTAGATTTTAAAGCGTGTACAAGGTTAAATACCCGAACCCAAGGTAAGACTTTTTGAAATATTACAAAAATTGCTTCACGTGAGTAAATCAAAAAATGCTCGTATCTGAAAATGATGGAGTTATGAATTGTACTGGGATATAAAATATGAAGTAATTTTAACAAATGCTAAAATTCACGAAATTCAAATTTGCTCATTAACTAATTATTTATGCATATTATCTGCTTGATTTTTCACAACGTACATAGTACCATTATTATCGCCTCGTATCATGACATAAGAATTATGTAGTTTAAAGCATTAAAAGAACGAATTTAATAAATACCATTTTTATATCCTGATGTAAAAAAAACGCATAGGTATTTTTATGAGCCTGAAACTATTAGAACGTAAGATAAAATATAAAAAAATTAATTTCGTTATTTAAATTCTATTTGCCAAAAGTGTATCAAATTCTGACACATACTATAGTATCATAGATTTTACAACTCGATAAATTCATCGTTATAAGGTAATAATTCAAATAAAAATAATTAGAGCAAAGGAAAAGTTCTATTAGTCTTGAAAAAGTGGCGTCGAGCCACTGGCTTCCGAAACTATCAAACATTTTTTAAAATATTGAGATATCTAAAATATAATCGAGAATTTGCGTATGATAAATTCAATTCTAGCCTTTTTACGTGTTATAAATTGGCGATATACTTACCGGTCAATATTTGACGTGCATTAATATGCTTATTCGATCTTTGTATGTTGAATTCGCGGAAACTAAATTGACGTGTTTATAACGACTTACACGAAATTTCGACATAAAGCCGTACAGTTCAGTTCTAACAAATGTTGTCTTTACCTGTGTATACTCGTCTATCGGTTTTATCGTATCTGATAAACTTATTAAGACGCTACTGCAATTGGAGTTAAATCTATATGAATTAAAAGCTTTTGGTGTTTGTTCCTATCCAATCTCGTTAATAATTCATAAGTTGTGTTTCCCTGCTTCTTGTAAACTTTTGCAGCGCGTTCATTTAATCATTCCTAAACAAGTGCCTATCGTATTTGACAATATTATGAAAGTCTCGCTGAAAATACTTCCTTGTTATTAATTAAGCATATTTTTAGACTTAACAAGGTTAACATTTAACATTAGCAGTTCTCATTAAATGACCTTATCCTTCATCGTAGCTTCTTATGAAAATATGAACAAAAATATGTTTCTAATTTATTCCACTCACAAATAAGAACAATTGAAATATTTAGAGAGGAAAATTTATGTATTCAGTAGCTAAGAGAAAAAAAACAGCTTTGTTTTTCCAATCAAAACTAGAAGGTCGCGTTGAAAATTTTCAATTGTTCTGATAATGGAACTGTGCAGTGATTCATTTTTGACCGTGGCCAGGTTTGAATTCGAATTCAAATGGTTAGTTTGTTACGCGCTTAGGTATTATTATAAAGTTATTTCTAGTCATATTACCATAATAAGGAAACAACGTATATGTGCTACTAAATATCTAATTTTTCAAATACTCTCGTGTATTCAAGTACTTATAACATCTACTAATACACAAGTTTGTTTCGTAAGACAGTTTTTAGAATTCCTTACCCAAAGGGTTTAACCGTAATCCCATTGAATTTACTTGATTGCCCGTTAAAATGCACTATGTATACAATTTTTAGAGATTATATAAGATGATAACTTAAAACCAGAATTGAGTTTTTATTTAAAAAAATAAAATTAGAGATTCCTTTAAGATGGGAACATGGGATTATGACACCAGAAAGTAAGCAAAAATGAAATGTATATATCGAGTGGTGCAAGAGTCATCACCACCTTTATTAAAAGTACACGAAATAAAATACTGCAACAATCCATGTAATTATTTTAGGCTTAACAATGACAAACAAATTGGGTTTTGACATTTCATAATATAATTTTAAAATTTTTTTCATTCTCCACGGGTGCAAAGATAAACTAGGCAATATATTTGGTTATACAGAAAAAAATTGTAATTGTAAACTTAGGCGTAACATAGTTTTTGATTGTAAAATAAAATTTTAAAAAATTTAACTAGTACACATCTATAAAAAATGCATTAGAACGAAGAAAATAATTGTTTATCTTTAGCAGTATTTTCTGATTTATGAAATAAAAATAGAAGCGCAGGTCACATACATTTGCAGTTTGTAGCATTCTGCAAGGGTTAATTTTAATATATTTTTAACGTTGCCAGTTCACTTTTTAAATGGGAGCAAAATGAAAAATCTTGCAAGGGGAGCTCTTTTCCCAAGTCTCAATTATAATATGTATTCCTTACCATTTTCTGCACACACTGACACAGCTGAGGAGTACATGTATATAGATGACAGTGACAATATTTTGTGGAATAAACACGTTATGTTTAATAAAACTGAGATTAACTTTCTATAACTAAGGTTTGAAAAGTAGCTCTCAAAAGTTTGGATTTTGATAATTATTTTACGATATATACATTTTTTCCTGTAACTCTCGTACTTTTTCTATACACAATATATTTTTGAATCAAATGTTCCTAATACAAAATTTGTTGTCGCCCTGTCGTCGCTATCTAGGTTACTTGACAGTTAGTAGTGTAGTGACAAGATCGCGGACGATACAGATAAACTAGATTTGCCTATATAAATGTTAGAAGTATTTAAAAAATATTATATGCGAAATGTATTTTGTAAAATTGTTCAAATCAATAAAAACCTGCTAGCTGATAATCCACGCGTAATATTGACGCTACGAATTATATGAACCAACAAACATACAACTCATAGAAGTATTACTAAAAGCGCAATGGAATACCACACCCCCGACACTCCATACAAACGAAACGATTTAATTGCCTACACTCGCCTGGCCTGTACTTACTCGCCTGTCCGTAGCCGTTTGTGTGTGTGCGTAAATTATTGTAGGGTTGTCAGCAGCATACAGGTAAAGACTAATCGGTCTCGACCGTTGCGAGTAATCACGTCGATTCAGCTAGTCGACGCTGTACGTCAGCAACATAGTAGTTTCTCTTTCTAACCAATAGCGTCATTTGAATGACTGTCTTGATAACGCGCTGGCGTTGCGGCTTTGTACTGGCGCGTATATCTTCATTATTATCTAATTGTAAAAGCGCAATTATGTAAATAAATATTTCACACTATACATAAAATTGTGTGAAAATTATTTGATAATAATAACATTAAGATAGAATTTGGAAAAGGTACTTTGTAAGGATTTTTAAAACGAAATAAAATCTTGAATAAATATATATTTTGTTTGTTTATAAATGTGATATACTGAAATATTATCTTCGTTGTGCTCCTGTTTTGATTTGATTTGCTTCATATGAAAGATCTCTCAATAAACAATATAATAATCCAATGACCGACATTAAAAGGATACATTTTACAATCACATCGAAGTTCAAACAAAACAATGAGTTTCACGAACATTTACAATTTAAAACTGTTCAGTGAATGTTTATAGATATAAAATTATAGGTATTAAACAAATGTTAATCTTTATGCCCCTATTCAATCAAAAACACAAATAGCAATTACCCTTAAAATGGACAGTTTTATCAAATGTGAAACATAACAACTGGAAAACAATTTAAAATCAAATACGATCAAAAAAAAACAAATATGTAGAATGATTCGTGTTCTTTAAATATGCTTTCTAAATTTTTATCTTGAATGTAACATTTATTTATGAGTCCTATTATTCATTATATTATGTTTTAAGAATATGTATCTATTTTAGCTGTAAAAAATAAAAGATATAAGCATTGAATTTTTCATAATAAATGGCAATTAATACTTGTTGCACATCTCGTGCGATCCTAAGTCCACATATATTTGTAATAGAGTTCTCTCACAATGGAATTACGTCGCCGATAATCATAAAGGATTTTGTCACCGATTTGTTACCAATATTTTATCCGTTACTCGTACTCGTTGTACTTTACTTAAGTTTATTATAAATAGTTATCAATTCGAACTGAATTACGCAAGTTAAACTTGACCAAACATTGCAAAATCAAACAAATCACAAGCGCACGCAGCAAGCGGCAACCTAGGAACTCATACTCTCGATCGTACCTGGCATCTGCGGGTGTTGTTAAATTGGCGGGCGGGGGTGAGTGTCGCTTCTTTACGCAGTAATAGTCACTATTCTTTGGTAATACTAAACATACATTATATACGAACCATTGATTTCATTATAAGACATAAAGTTTTATCTGCGTTGTGAGAAAACCCAGAAATTCTTTCATTATTTTAAATAATTTGTCTTTATTTTTTCAATTCCAACATTGGCCTGCTTTCTTTCGAGCTTTTCTTTCACACTTAGCATAAAGGATAGCAAAATGTATACTTTTATATATGGATATGTATAGACAAGTATTAAAATATGGAGAAATTTAAATTCGGAACAAAAGCCAGATTTTAGCACGACATATTAATAAACTTGTCTCTTTTTGCATGAAGGCGATAAAAGCCGTCGCCTCTTTTGTCACATACGCATACAGGCACATGCATTAAAACAGGTCCGCCAGCACGTAAAATAAACACATTTAAGCAAGCACCCACGCACCCACGAAATATTATACCTTGTAATTTGCAAGCAGTAATGCTTACAAAACACAGCACTGATGACCTTACCATAACGAAGCCCAGTTCCCAGGCTAAATATCAAACTCTACTCTCAGATGCCTCAGCGTTTATTAACCTTTATTAATCCTAGGCCAGAGGTCTCCAAATTGTTTGTCTCGTGGACCACTTGCCATGTTTTTCGGTTTTGGATAGACACCCACCCAGCTAACCTTTTTTTTTAGATATAAACTCTTTGCTGAGATTATTCCACACAACTTTCTTTTCTCGTAGACCATTTGCCTTTTTTAAGATGTAAAAGTCCCTTGGTGAGATTATTCCATTTATGGAACTTTTTGTCTCGTGGATCATATCTTGTTTTTTGACTCATGTCTTGTTTTTTGTATTATTGTAAACCACCTGCTGACCTTTTTCTAGACATTTGTTGAGATTATTACATTATTGAAAGCTGAAATCAAATAATTTCCCCTATCGTGGACCTTCATTTACATCTGATGGCCACATCCCCTCCAATTTTTTTTTCTTGCTGACATTGACTCTTTACAAGTAATAATCGACTCCTGAGAGTCATTTTGGGAATATCGGTGGAAGCCCTGTGGAGTTTAGACCATCTCAAACAAATCATTCATTACCCTATCTTAGATGTTATTCAAACACAAGTCACAATTCAAGTCTAATAAAATATTTAATAATAATTATAATTAATTTGCAATAATTTTTAATTCGCATCTTCCTCGTAAACCTGCTTCAAAGCCAACAGATTATCACCATCTCAAATGTAAACTACGCACCACCTAATGCCGTAAGCTCTACATATTCCATAAAAAATGTAATTTGTTTCCCAAAGTTTGATTTTTGTATAATTTAACTTTCAATCTTAAAATATGAATTTATTTTTAGACACTAACTAACTTTATATGTTCGCAGATTCTCCCAATAATACAATAAATTTGATTTGAACAATAATATATAAAATGTACCATTAATCCTACATAAAAAAAATTGAGAACATGTCCCTTAGTATAATTTTACAATTCATTAAACTCCATGGTGGGTGGCAGGAAAATTCAAACTCTTTTCTGACGAATTGCACAAATATAATAAATTTGACAATCCCTCCTCGAGATGATATTTTCTTCAAATTTGTTCTTCAAATAATTCAAGATAATCTCATTATTCAATGAATAATTTGAAAATTGGGCCTTATTGAAATAATTTTTAAAAATATATTCGGTGAATATAAACATTTCGCCTACCTATTCGCAAACGTGTAAGATTGCAAACAATATTTCTGCACCATAAAATAATGTGAAAGGAGAACTCAAGGGTCGAATAATTTCTTCAAGATTATTTACTGACACATTTCAAATACAATCCGATGTAGGGATCCTGGAAATATAAACAAAGCGGTTGAGAGGAGAAGATCTTTAAAAACCATACTTAATTCACAAAAGTCATATTTTCCAAAGTTAAAACGTACTTAACGAATATCCCCTTATATAAATTTTGAAAATAACCCACGGGATTGAAATTACCCTTCCAGCTCAACATTTCTCTTTAGCTCCCTCCTTTTGCTCTTATTGTAAAATATACATTCAGATTGCATCAGAGATTATAAATACAAGTACCCTGAAAATATACAATTCTAACATTCAATTGCCATTCATGGAACCTCTGTATACCATTTCCCCACGCAGTGGAAAAATAATTGAATGTTTAATGTCCAACCTCGAAGTTAAACAAACACAATACTCGATGACCTTATCTCCGAAACTATTCTTATTGCAAACTTTACAGCCAAATAAAAAAATATAAGCAGATAAATATTTCTTCATAAATACTTTTGCAAACCCTAGTTGAGTCAATTATATCTTGAAAATGAACTTCTTTCTCCTGAAAACTAAAACCCAATTAATTTCAGTCAAAAAAAAAAGTAAAAGTCAATTAATTTCAACGCCATAAGGACATTTAAAGACTACTTAGAATTTCACATCTCATTAACTAAGAAACAAACTACCTATACGATATATGTTCACGAAATCCCAACGTCCATGATATTAAGGAAACTTCAAATATACATGCAAAACCAATGACCATGAAATTAAGGCAACTTCGAATATTCAATTTTCTTCAAATTTTTACGTTACCTTGGTCATCGTATAATTGGATAATTTTGAAATAAATAGACACCTCATATGAAAGAAAATTACGAACATAAATCATAGGAATTTAAATAAATTTGTGGTTCCTATCCGATATCCCAAATTTCCAAAGTTCTTAAAAATCATCAAAAAGAATTTAAGTGAAATTATATAATTTTTTATTCTCAACCTCGCTTCAGGTTTTCATCTAATACCTTTGTTCGCTGAAGACTATTTGGATCATAAAATGCGCTTCTACCTTTCAGGGCTTAATGAATTCAGTTCTGTTCTGTCTTGAAAGCATTTGATACTCTTATTTATCTAAATAGCAACGTTATTTATTCTTATGACCTAAAATAACATTCAGATAATATATCTGCTCTTTTTGAATACTTACAAAATTTCAATCTAAACTATAACCCGATAAATGTGAATATTTACACAAAGATCTCTGCTTATCTACGCCATAAAATTACTGAAAACATTGTAAAACTAAATCTTATTAAAGTCAAATCAGTCGATGAATTCCCAATATTCAAATCACCTAATGACAAAAAACGCTTTCTAGGTCCCGTGTCCCATTATCACGGATTAATTTCTGACTTGTTAAAATTAGTAAAACCGCTTACAACCCCCTGAAAAAGGATACTATAATTTTCTTGGAAAGTTAACAATTTTTATAATTCAAAATTTAAAATATAAATTGATACGTGCTCCTATACTTGCACAACAAGTTGCAATACGTCTAATTACACTATCAGTGTGATTTTTCGATAGAGAAAATTCAACAAAGATAGACTCGTTTAATATTCTTCCCAAATACTTTATAAACGCGAATATAATCTTAATAAGACAGGAAAGGAAGTGTTAGCCATAATCTTTGGTTGTAAACCTTCTGATCACATCTCTTCGCCTGCACATTCTGTAATGTAAAAAAATTATTCCTCGTACCAAGTAAACATGGCCCTAAAAAAGTAAATCAAGTATATATCTAAATCATAAGCAAATCGTTTTATCAACAATTAGCCAATGTTTTGCAGAACTTTTACCTGAACAAAGAGATAGAACATCAATACCTTCTGACAATAAAAGACGAATTTTTACAGTTTTTAGGAAATTATACCTTCAAACATTTTTAAAATCATATTAATGATCATCAAAACTATTGGTCCAAATTTGTTTGTACCGCGATGCTAGCATGAAATGAAACCCACTACTTGCTTTACTAGCTATTATTCGGGCATAAGACATTTATCACCAATTACATTTATTACACTAACTCTGACGCTACTTACTCCGACTACCAAAAAATGGTACAGTCTTAAGTACATAAAGCCCCCGAAAACATTCGAACATCAAAGGAAACTTTGAAAAATTTACTATGTTTCTCATTATCATTCAATACCACATTAAAGACTACATTAATCTTAGAAACAACCTCAGGCTGCAGAGAGCCCTTTGTCCTATTTGTCCTTTCTTTCTACAAACATTTTTAAATAGATGTGCAAAATTCTATGATTTCATCAAAATGATATTCTTGTTAAATTGGATGAAAATGACGCCATTAAGTATAACAACGCAATAAAAACATGAAAACTGGTTAACGAAAATTAGCAAATACTTGAAGCAAAATATTTTAATTACATTGACAATCCTCTCTGTTTTTCAAGAGATTTTAAACAAAATAAACACTAATGAACAAAGTTTGATAAGCGTTGTAACAAGTAGTAGTGCAAATATCGCATAGAGCTTCAAAAACTTGACAATTGAGTTGAGTAAATTATTATTGAGAGCAAAATTCATGGAGTTGTTAAACATGTTATAAAGTAGTCTGCTCACATTATTATTTAAAAATTAGCATATAAAAAATGCTATAAGGTTTAGCAAAAATATCTAGAATTTCCTCATAAAATTCTGGCAATTTTTAATTGAAAATTGTATGTTTGTACTTATTAAAATTATTACTTGCATCTTTACATTTAGATTATAATTATATTTTAATTGACACATTTAAAATTATAAGCCATTATTTGAATATCAAAATCATATTTGTAATAAAAATACTATTGGCCAATGTTATATCACAACCTATCATTGTCCTTTCAAATAAATATATTGGTAAGAGTAGAGATGAGAACAATTCTTTTTAATTTAGAATTGTCAATAACAAATGCCACTTATGTGACATGATTAACATTTACTATAATTCTGCTAACCCAACTTTTAAAAGCGAAATTATTTTCAAAGTTTTCACTTCCAACACAAAGCAACGTGAGACTAAATTTCTTTGTGAAAGTTTGAAGATTTGGCAACAGTTAGAAAATGACAAACGGATTTTCATCGTTTCTACAAAACAAAAATATTTCATTAGACTGCCCTAAAATAATATTTATGATATTAATATAATGAGAAGAGGAATACTCGATATACCATCTGAATGTTATGGGATACTTTAAAAAAAAACCTTGTTAAATCTAATATCGAAATTAGAGCTAAGCCAGTTAACTTAATTTTTTAAACCAGTTAATTTAAACTGTCGTAAAATGTAAGAATATTAACTAAAATTAGTTTAAAGAAAATGACGAAATATTTGAGGAAATTACTAATAACCTAGATTTCATAGGTAAACTTAATTTTTTAGAATGTGGCCAATATTATGCATATGCTATTATCCGTACACTTTTAAACATTTTGTTCCATATTAGCTATAAGATTTATGAATGTAAGTGCAAATGTAAAAAAATGTCTAGTCAAGTCTATAACAAATTCACATAACGTACATACAGATGGTCTTCCGATATTCGTACCTATAATTAGAACCTCTTTGCTATAAGATCCGTACCCATAATAAGAACCTCTATGCTAAAGTTTATTCTTCTATGGGAGAACTGTTATACTATGTATTCGCCGACATTATCTCTTACACAGTACCGCTCTCATAATTCTCACATTTATTTAGCAGCGCAATCCGACTCCTAGAGCAACACATTACCATGACGAACCATGTACATCAGCATTCTCCGCTCTCAGATGCCTCAGCATTTCTTACTCTTTATAAACCTTAGACGGAAACCCCGCCGGTTTCAGACTATTTCAGTTCAATTCAGACCTTAGATCGCGTCAGTCGTAATCTAGATACAAGTCACAATTAAAATCTAACTAAATATTTAAAAATAATAATAAATGATTTCTAATAAATTTTATAATGATGAATAATTCAAGAATAAATTATTTTTTTAATAATCATATTTTATATTCATCATAAAAGCACGCACACATGGATGCGATTACACACACACATACATTTGCACACAAGCCTACACACGTATGCGCGTAAACAAGCACATCACCAGGGGTAATAACAAAACAATTATAAAGAATAATTGCCTTAAATAGTTAGAAAAGTAATTAATTTAAGGTTTGTTAAAAAATAGCAAAACGGTGCAAATCTTTTTACATTGCGCATTTTATATGTTTTTATGCGATAAGGGGATTAATAAAAATTAAATAAAATGTTCATATATTGCCCAGTGTACAAACTTAAGTCTTCAAATACACTAAAGACCTTTTACAAAATTTACGGTAGATGTAACATCGTATAAGTAATAGGAAAAAGACGATTATATCACAATACCCAAATATGTTACCAAAAGAAAACTGTAACCAACAATGGTAATTGATAAGGAGCTGGCCAAAACTTTGATGTACGTTTTTATTGTCATTGATACCGATATGTAATGTAACTTACATCTGTGTTAATAAGAAAAATTGGGACTGAACAAATGTGGTGCTTTTTTTAATATTGTAAAAAAGAATCTCTTCATTGCAAAAGTCATCTAAAATATCTATTATTAGTTTATTGTATGGATAACGAAAATAAATTCATCGACATTATTAAATACATAATTTGTTATATTTATTCATCTTTATTTGTACTCATTTCAATTTCGAAATTTGATTTAAATTCCAATTTATTATAACTAACGTAAAAAGTGTAACATGACGGTGAATTCAATGAAAATACTCCCATGGAGACTAAAACCGGATTGAAATGGCTCACAATGTACTACTGAATCTTAAAGTTTCGTATATATAATGAGTTGTGATTACATGTTAAAGAGCCAACCCAATACACAATTACTTTTCAGCAATAAATTTCGAATCGTATGTAATTTAATTTATTTTTCCCAATGCCATTTTAAGCTTCTACGTTAAATATCTTGATAAAAAATCGATTTTGATAGAGTCGGACGGATACGTCGTAAGTGATCTTTTGATGTTTTTTTTGTATTATATAGATCACAAAAACTAAGTTAATAATTTAACAAATAATTTAATTTTATTAAAAAAATATTGAAAACTTTGTTACTTATCACCATAAACTTAACTATTGCTTTTTAAGATGCTTTCATTCATGTTTATCCAATTAACTCTAGTTCATTAGATTATTTAAGCTACTTAATTAAAGTTTAATCTTGAAAACAAGCATAATTAATTAAAAACTTATATAAATTTAAAAAAATCAACTTAAAATCTCACACGTTGGAAACATCGATAGCTGAGTTATCGACATTTGTTGTCGCCCAATCATTCGTTGTCACCCGATATTTGTGACAGGAGACGAATTACTTGGCTACACCTATAGCTATAACGCGAATCTTAACCAAAGCCCGATATTGTAAACCCTAGCACAACGAAATATTTACATACGAATATAGTTTTCCAGTATCACCAATTATGCGTGCTTTGGTATTAAAAGCAAATCGTAACGTTATCCAAAATATTAATATGGATCTGTGCAAGGATACAGCATTAAAAATAACAGTTACATGCTCTAATTAATTATTATATTTATAAAAAACCGGGTAAAAATATATAAAATATGGCAAATTATTAACTTAATTGTAAAATTTGATTACTATTCCGTGAGTAACTTCCATGTGAAAAACAACTAATGAGGAAGGATTTCGTGGAAGTAATCCGTTGATAAATAAATCGTCATCCCACGCAAAGATTCATTACTTTTCTTATAAAAAGAGTGTAGTTATCCTTATTTCCCTTGACACAAAGTCTTAATCCAAAGTAAATACTAATAACAGTTTAAGGAAAACTTTTCCACTTAAGTCTAATGAATACTAATGAGAGATTACGGTAAAAATTCACCTGTTGGTTCAAGGACTGGTTTAATAAGGGTTCTCTTTTTGCGTTTTATCTTCTTGCTCACTCTGATAGAAGTGTGTATGTTATCGCCAGACATAACATAGATTCACAATTAAATGAAACTACGTGATGTAGTATTATTTCTCGTTTCTGTAATTTCTTTACCACGACCTAAGTTTCGTTGTATTACACCATCTTCAGGTGGGATATTAGCAAAGATAATAGATCTTTGCTAATATCCCACCTGAAGATGTTGTAATACAACGAAATCTAGGTTGTGGTAAAGAAATTAAAGAAAGTAGAAATAATACTGCATCACGTAGTTTCATTTAATTGTGAATAATGAATTTCTACAAAATTAACGCCAAATATATTCAATATTTGATAACAGATTAATAGATCAGTCTTAGATTATTTTTATATCTCGAAACTACTTCAATTTTTTAAAAAATAATATATTATTTCCAGTGAAGTCATTTCCAATTTATGAAGGACTTTTTGGGATGGTCAATCTTTTCCTTTATGGTCATAAATTTCATTTGTAAATGAAATATTTTATTATAAATTAAAAAAAATATGTATGTAACTTTGTACAGTAAAATTTGAAATTATTAGAAATGAATCTTATTTATATTTTGCTGCTATATTTGTCTCCAAGTATAGGTCAATAAAAATCTTAGCTTTGTCTCTGAAAATCTAAACAATAAATACATCATATTTATTTCACTCGCTGACTGTCCAATGTCAACAGATATGGAACACGCTGATGTAACTGATCAAAGCCTTCATTAATCGACAGAATTGTCAGGATTACATTTTAATCTGTAGAATGTTAAAATAATCCAACTCGAGGTAATTTAGCATACAAAGCTAAAAACATGTAATACCATAGTATTATTTATACTCGAATCATCGAACAGCAATATTCATACTCGAATCTCAGGGATTTATATTTAATACCAAATAATGATGAATGAACAAAACAGTTCTAATAAATCGTTTCCACAATTCTTAACTTAATTGAGAGGCAATATATGGTATGGATTTGGAACATATGTTTTTAAAATATTACTCCTTAGAAATAAGGATTTAAATACTTCAGCTAGCGACTCGGTAAGCGTGAGCTATTATTAAATGCATGAATGTTTCCAAAAGACATAAATTTGTCTTTAAGATGTTGATTTTGAAGACTATTAGGAAACTGTTATAATATAAATAATATTTGAAAATAGAAGTTTTAATTTTATGATTTAAACTTAAGCCCGTATCAAATCATTGTCAGGATCGTTTTTCAAATTAGCAGATTTAGCTTTGTTGAACTTATTAGTTTCAGATTAATTTTCTAGGCTAATTCAGAAAATAACGTTTGTGCTATTCGTGCTTGTTACCCGTAACTAAAGAGTAATATGACTTTATTTGCAACTTAATTTAGTAATAACTTTAAGTTTGTAAGACCGTTGAAAAGTAAATTTTTTGTTCATCAATTTTTGAAACGAAAACTTCTTTTCGCTCAACTTGTCCAAAATTTTTTGACAGACAAATATTTGAATATTGAATAGATTTGGCGTTAATTTTGTAGAAATTCATTATTCACAATTAAATAAAACTACGTGATGCAGTTTTATTTCTACTTTCTTTAAATTCTTTACCACAACCTAGGTTTCGTTATATTACAACATCTTCAGGCGGGCTATTAGAAAACATTGATTACGTATCCGCTATTTATAATAAAAATAAAATTAATATCTTTGCTAATAGCTCACCTGAAGATGTTGTAATACAACGAAACCTAGGTCGTGGTACAGAACTTAAAGAAAGTAGAAATAATACTACATCACGTAGTTTCATGTAATTGGGAGACAAATATTTGCTATTTCACATCAAGCCAAGCATGAGGCTCTTCGAATTACTTAGGGCTGAATCCAGGGCAGCCGAACAAGAGGAGCTGAGTTTGTAAATATATTTTTATTCTGTCACATTGGTCAGTGAGTCTTTGGCTAACCTTAAAATATTGGACTACGACGAAAAGCGACAACATTTGAGACTCTCGGCACTTGTGTTATTTTTTATTCACTGATATGTTTTTCTTCGCTATAAGTAATATATCTTTATTTAATTCAAATCAAAATCACCTTTTATTTTGTTACAAATTTATTTAATTTTGTGTCATTAATTATGTTTTTCAAGAGCATACATATAGAGATAAGATTTAATTAAAAAAAATTATTGTCGGCGGTCTTTGTTCGAATCCCACTCCTTAATTTTCACATATTTTTTTTTAAAATGTTTATTAATAGAATTCAAATAAAAGTTCCTCTGTCATACTCTCCGTGCATATTCAATATATAAAACCCACGCTTAAAATGAAGACTTATATTTTCTCTTAAGACAAATGTACATATTTCTTATTTCGTGTATTTGAATGTAATTGCCTATCTTTTACAAATTAATTGAGCGTATTTGTATAAATCATATTATTATGATAGTATTATTTTAAATGATTTCACTTTTATTTTATTTTTATTTTCATGTTCCAAAAGCAACTAGCTTAATTAACCCCTGTAACAAACATAATGGCAAAGATTTTTTTAAATTACGGAGGCAATTTTTTCCACTGAATTATCCATTTATAGCATTGTAAGTTTCATCAAAGCGTCCGCAAAAAGTTTATTTGTATTCAACTAACATCTAAATTTAAAAGAATTACCTAACCACATAAATTGTCGCGTATATGTTTTTGTGCCGAAAGGTAAGTCCATTGTACTCACGGTGCCTCCTCCACCCACCCACCTCGTATATATTTGTAGTCATGACGAAACCCCATATAGCTAAATGAGGAATTTTTAACGGATACGGAATCAAACTTTTAATAATATTATTAAAAATAACGTTTGTTTAACAACCGCAAATAAATCTAACCTTATTTGCGTGTTTGATGAAAAATTTTTTGTTGTATCATTATTATTGTCAAGTGTTACTTTGGGCTACAAATTTCATCCCGCGATTTTAGAAAATAAAGTAAGGATGTCTGAGCTTTTTAGTTTTGTTTTTCCAGAACTTCAAAGTCTACCATTTTATTGATCTGCTCAAGTTTTTGTCTCTATTCCTGCAGGTATTGTAAATTTTGATGTAAACATCAATGTAAACGCTAATGTTAAAATAGCTTTTCTTTGACTTTTTCCATTTATTATCGGAGAAACGTATTACAAGAACAGCAGAAATAGGATATTATGTCATAGAACTTCATATGTTAGTAGATCTGTATGATCTACTAACATATGAAGTTCTATGACTTAATATCTGGGACATAATTTTTAGTAATCACTTTTATATTCAGCATGGGAGTACTATCAAGATAATAAAAAACGTATCGATCTACGGTACCGTTTAGTATGACAAGCGGCGGCGGGTTGTAGAAAACAAGTATTTTCATATATATATATATATATATATATATATATATATATATATATATATTTTTTTTTTTTTTTACTCTATACGTTCCTTACTCGTGGCATATAATATCAAAACTTCGGCTTGTTTATTATCCATTTCTCAACATATGAACAAAAGTAATTAATGGAATTACCAGAAATCCTTTGCAATTCGATGATTTCAAGTAATTTTACTTGCAGTTACATTAAACTTATTAAAATTACATGGAGGCCCCTTACTATTGCCAGTCATGTTTTTAGCAAGTAAGTTTTTAACCACAAATTTAGGACTTTTCCAGAAGAGTGGTTGAGAATTCCAGTACATTTCATTATAAAGTATAAATAGACTAAAGTGCACTCGGTTAATGCCAGTTAACGCTGAGCCTTCAATTACGTTTCGTCAAAGAAAATGGACTTAAATCGATTGCATGTGCATCCTCTTATAATTTCGATTTTTTTTCAAACTGTTCATAAAAAATCCCGTACAAAAATTTCAGAAGAAATTAAAACGAATCAGTGTAATAGCAAATTATCGTAAAGATTTATTTAATAATATAATGCCATTCTAAATTTGGCTATATCATAATTAGATATACTTCTACGCCGTGTAAAAAAATATGAAAATCAGTTGGACGGATAGGTAAATTTATAAAAAAACAATAATTTGTCCCAGATACATTTTTAGATTAATTTTCTGAATTAATTTTCATTGAAATTGTTTACTGATGCTTAATACAATCCTCATTCTACGCCAAAAGGCAAAATTATTCAGGAGAGCTAAATATAATTTTAAGTTATAATTTAATTGTTTTGCTTTGATTGCAAAGGTTGACGATTGTCGTGATTACTAAAAAGTTAAAATAAAATAAATATGTTATATTAGAAAAATTATATTCATTGTTAATTTTAGTAAAACTTTCCCTTTAATTGTTTTTCATTAAAAGTTAAATTGTAATTTGTTTTTAAAATTACAAAAAATAATGAAAGAAAATGATGGTTCTGTTTGTAATATTTTAAACAAAATCAACATTACCAGCGTGTTAACAATGAAAAAGACTATATTCGTTTTGAATGTAAAAAGAATTTAACTCCGAATCTATTTCTTGCTTTAGAAAGTCAAAACAGATAGTATTAAATGCAGTATTGTTGTCTTTTTAACTTTAGTAATTTTAAACATCAAACCACGTCATACGTCGGTAGAGGAAATTAAAAATTTTCATAAAATGACGATTTTGGGTTAAGAGTGTAACTTGAGTTATGTACAAAAATTAATGTTGGTTGGATTCACGGCGAATTTTGTTGTAAATATCTTTATATTTTTTGTGACGCCAGATTTATAATAAATACCTGTAAACTTTTAATAATTTTCCATTCAAGCTTAGTTGAAAGAATTTTATTACATAATCAAAATTTGTCGTTTTTCTTAAAATTACGAAATGCTACCTGGCTTGAAATTAAATTTAGCATTAAATTTTAAAAGCTATTAACAATACATTCTTAATCTATATAATCTATTGAAATGTAATATGTGATAATTTAATATGTATTAAAGGGACTACACCTG
Organism: Druceiella hillmani; assembly: GCA_039881145.1. Lineage (NCBI taxonomy): Eukaryota > Metazoa > Arthropoda > Insecta > Lepidoptera > Hepialidae > Druceiella > Druceiella hillmani. Next base: position 18,933,871 of record JAYKKI010000043.1, read on the forward strand.
CATTCGTACATAAGTAAATATATTTATTTTAGAAAAAAATACTTTTCATGAATCTTGGTTGCAATACTTAATATAGAATTGACAACAACTTCAAAAAGTTTGATAATCTATGGGCTTTAGAATAAAAATAGAACAGTACGTGTCGCCGGTAAGTTTGCTCAGTCGCAAAATTCACAAACTCAGACCCAACCTATTTAACGTAAAGGGCATTTTTGATACGGTTTTTGAAAAGTGGCGGACAAAAATCAAAATACTTTTAAATTATTGAGTTTTATTCCAGCTTTCATAATCTGTAATTATTTTAATTGAAGTAATGGGAAAACTGGAATATTTAACAAAATGTGTGTGATGATTATTTTATTGGCAATTTTTTTAACTTCATAAAAATACCACTCTTTAAGTTAAATACCACATCATGGCACTTGCATAGTTCAAATCACAAGTGACATGTATAGGCCGTCTCGTTCTCGCATATTATTACCTAATGTTTTGTTATGCTCGCGCACTGATTGTCCCTTCTCACTTCGCACACCTTGCAATCCTACATCATCCATCGTTGCGATGTTTTCTGGATTCTATTTACGTTTCATTGAAATGGAAAGACAAAATAATTGTGTTGAGTGCAAATGATCTCCGTTACGTCATAGAAGATACAAGTTAATACAGTTCTTTTTCAAATATATCATAAACACAAAATTTTTGTTACAAAAAATAATATCACGAGAGGTAACTTCTTTGCTTTTTGTGTTTGCATTAAAATAAAACATGTCTCAATACTTTTTGTACGACATCTTAATAATTTTTTTTAAATTTTATGTTTGTATTACCTTGGCACTTGTAATGTGGTATCTTGATAATACTTTGATATTATGATTCTTTGGATGGTACACAATCAATATGCCACCCACGGTGACAGAGATTTAATCGCACATTCTAAAAGACCAGTTTCTTCAGCAAGTACAGGTCTTTTAAGTCCACCAAGTGTATTATCCATTATCCCAAAAAGCACAAGATCCACTACCCCAAAAAGTACAAAGAGAGGTAGTCCAAGAAATAGCAATTAAGGGTCAGCAACAACAAAGCTTTAGTCTTTTTACTATTTCTGGATATTCGCGCGCGTACAACAGAGCGCAACGTTGTATATTTCAAAACTGTAGGAATGTGACTTCAAATGGTATACCACAATATTAGAGGTTACATTTATTTCGTAATAAATAACTCTTCACACCAAAACTTGCCAAATCCTTTTCATTAAAAATTATTCGGAAAAACTTATTAATAATCAGATATCAGTTCACGAAAACTTCAAGAGCACTCATTTTCTTGACATATTCAATTCGTATGAACAGAGATTAAAACAAGGAATTAAATTGAACTTAGAAAATTTTGATGATATTGGTGGCAACGAACTGCATTTTTATAAAGCTAGGAATAAAAATAATTTCAACGCTATTTTGCATCAAACACCATCTCTCTGTGGTAGATCCTCTTGCTACTATTTTAGGAGTTTGTCTTAAAAAATAGGAACTTGTAAATCAGATGAGCACTTGGATTCTATGTTTAATATATCAAGGAAAACGGTAGATCGTAGGTTACAAATAGATCCAGAATGTTTGTCGGAAGAATTTATTTTGCGTCACTTGGAGCTGGATCATATGACGAGGTGGTGGCTCAAAACTTATCTAATCCGAGTCATATTTTCGGCTGCAAACAAAACTAGCCTGCGTTCATTATTGTGAGTAACGGGGCATATATATAGTTGCAAAAAAGTGCCAATTTCCTTTAGCAAGGAAAAACATATAGGCTGCACAAGTTCTGAAGCTTATTGAAACCATTCTTAAAGACTCCATCCCTAATATAGAAGAGCATGGATATAATTTGAACACGCCTCACTCAAGGGCAAGAGGTGAGCAGTTCAGTACTGCAGGTGCTAATAAATCGAGATTATTAATATTGTGCCGTTGAGGGGTTGAGACTATTAATGGTCGCTTTAGAAAATGCTAAAATATTTCCTCATGTATATGTAAAATGGTATTTATTTGATAGAGTTATATCGCCACCGACAGTTGGTGCAATATCAAATATTAATTAGAAGCCGAATCCAGTCCTGTCATATACGAACAAAATAGTATTACACATATGTTTTGATAAATCCGTCACTGTATGGAAGAGAGAGTCTAAAAGAAATTATTAATGTTCATGTTTACATGGTCGCCGCACAGGAAGAGGTTTCGCACACATTGCCAGCGTCTTTTATTTTTTATATTGGGCTAGATATCAGAAAGCATTTGAGACATCTGCGGCTTATTTAGATGAAATGCCTATAGATTTAAATCAAACCGAATAAAAGTAAGATAGGAATGAGTTGTTATTCTCATTTGTTATTTCTTTCTATATTTTTTATTTTTACACACACCTGTAAGAAAAACAAAAATAATAAAAGAACCTATCAAACTCATTTCTTTATTCGTTTTCAATCTTGATTTTCTCAATATTTCTACAACCCACAGATATGCGACTTATACTATTGTAATCTACACGTAATTGTCTGTTTATTTGGCCATGTCTTATTTTTATTCGCCGTGGGTCATGGTTCCATAGTAAAATGCCCAATATCCTTTCCCTACTTTGTAAAGTTTTAAAAATTACGCTACAATTTGTAGAAAAATTACGCTAATTGGTAACGCTTAAAATAAGATGTTATTCACGTTATATTTACTGATATTCACTTTTGTTATACTAACGTCACAAGACACTGAAAATGGGTTAAATTAAAATATCTCGCGTAAATTATTAAAATACATATTTACTTTATTTTAATTTAATATTTTGAAAGTACGTCGTACAATTTAACACTACTTTGCTTCGTACTAAAAATAGAATGTGGTGGGCATGTAATATACCGATGCTCTTTAAAATAAACACATAAACTAATTATGAGAACACTTCCTGGTAGTTTGAAATTTAAAACGTGTTTGAGTGGAATTTAATGAGAATATCAAACTTTTTCAAATTATTCAAATTTGAATATTGAAGAATTAAATCAAGATTTGATGAAAGAAGAGACGGGGTTGTAACAAATAATATTTCATGGTATTTATCGATTAGGTTAAATCTGTTTAAAATTATCATTATTTTAAAATATTTTTTTGTTTTTTTTAAACAATTTAGTAAAAATAAATAGATGACATGGTTTATGACAGAAGAAATTTATTATTTGACGGAAAAGATTAGTTGTGCTGTGTAAAATATACCTTAAAATAAAATATATATTTAAGATTAATGAGTAATTATGAGAAGAAAAAGAAGTGAATTATTTAAAACATTCTTATGCAATAAAAGCAAAAATAACAATAGGAATAAAAAAATTGAGTTGAGAAAACAACACTATAGAAAAGAAAATATCTGACTGGAACTTAGTATGAGTTTCTGAAGTTAGATTTCTGGAGTCCAGTTAATTCTATTTCTATATTTAAAGGACCAAAAAAAGATCAGCAATAAAGCTTAGATAAAAGTGCACGTCGTAGCAACTTTCCAACTTTTATAAATATTTTTCAGTGAACCCAGAATTACACATACGTCAACGACAAGAAAAAGGAAATTTAATGAACACGTATTTCTGAAAACGCTTTTATTTATTAAAAGTTTGGGGTAGGGACATACAGTTCGCATATTGTTTAACGTAAAATAGGAAAATTTAATATGAAATATTCTGATATTATGAACTGCCATAACGTCAATAAATTTGTAAGGCTAAAAAAATCATATTATCATTTTTAATGACATGTCTTTGTGGTAGAAAAATTTGTTGCTTAAATAGTATGGTAATTTGAACGTTATTCAATTTATCGCCCGAGATCTTAACAAAATTTAGTTGAGATATTATGACTAGTTTCAAATTAAACTGAATTATATTTATAAGTTTAACAATTCATGAGCTTTAAAAAGAAATAAAATTACTGCAGATTACATTGTGAGGTAAATTAATTTGTAAGAAAATGTTTCATTTTCGATTATGTTATTTTCAAAACTAGATAATTCGAGAATTAAAGCTAACTGTAAAAGAATACACTTTTAGAACACAAACATTATACAGGGATTTAAATTAAACTAATAACTTCTATTGTAAAATGATTATGATACTTGGATCTTATTTGTTTTGATTTTAAATTATCTATAATTACTGCGTAAGAATTTGAAAGCAAACAGTTTTCAATTACGCATTTTTAAGATAGTTCCGTTCAAAATAATATAGTAATCTAAACTTTAACTCCATCGTCCGTTCGTCCCGAATTAGACTTTAATTGGAAATTTGGCGGTCAGATTGGAATGAACGTTTAAACCACTTTCCTCTAACAAGGTAAGTTAAGGTATTTCAATGTTTCAAATTTACTAAGCTCAATAATCAAATGGAATAATCCATAGCATTTTGACATGAAAACATTTGAGAAATAGCAAACTGAGGTATATTATTCATGGGTGCTATCAAAAACTGATAAAATTTATCCGGGAATGAAAAAATTTACAACTTATGTCAAATTATTTAGATGAAACATTTTGACAGAATTTAATAACAAAATAGGGTATTGTGTGCGATTTTCTATTTTTGAAGATTCCATTTTATGACTATAGGTTTTTATAGCTTAAGTCTTCTTCCCATTATTGTGGAAAATCATGATTTTATTTCTTATAACTTATTTACTCTGGATTAGGATGATAATTTTTCATGTATATTTACTAAATATACTACTTTGAGACTACATATTATTAAGAATAGGCTACAAATTTTTAGAATCTTGACGTAATAGGTCCAGAAAATTGTATAAAATTATGTAAATTATTTCATTCTGAATCGTTAATTTATTATTTTCATTCATTTTAAAGCAAGCTAAGTTTATATATAAATTGGAACGAACCTAGGTGTTTTGTCAATTTAAAAAAATAGAGGAGGATCTCAATTCGATAGTATATTTTTTGTGTATGTTACTTTATATTTCAGACATTTCTCAGTCGATTTTGATTTAAAAATGTGTTCTCCCAGCATAATCTCATTAAAATTTCATTAGAATCTTACCTTAAAAATTGAAAACGTATCACAGAACAGGTACTGTGATAGAATTTGGATGATATAGATCCAACCAATGTATATGATTTCTTTGTTTGAAAGGGTATCCTCTCAGTTTAGTTCTAAAAAAATCCATTAGAATCTGATCATGGAAAATGAAGATGTGCTAGAATTCCGCAACGTTGAATATTATATGTGCTGTTATTATAATTGTTTAAATGATATAGGTCTAATAATAATGTAATAATATACCACTGAGAGTGATATAACCTTGCAATGACATAAAAAAGTTCAAATGAGTCCATAGTTTGCATTCGTGTGACTTGTCTTGATGCAACAAGAATGTAATAGGTCAAATAGGTAGGTCAGGAAGTACGGATATATGTAATACAATTTTAACATTTTACATGCAATATATTTTGAAGCGTAAATCTTAATGTAGCTCTGAATTCCTAAACCGTGAGACCTAACCTCTGTGCTTCCAAAAATTATCGGTTGAAGCAAAAGCTTGTTCTATTTTTGAGATAGTATTGTGAGTCTCAAATAGAGACTGATATTGAACGACAAAGATTACCTCTTTAGCCCCGATACTGTCCTGATACTGCCTGTCTAAACAATGAAAGGTGCGGATCTGTTATATTTAAATTAGTATTGTGGGTCTCAAACAGAGGCTCTGTTTTTGAACTCTGGTTCCAATTCTTTTGTCTGCACTGCTTGCCAGAATGGTGAGACTTTTGGTTCTGCTGTTGTTAAATTAGTATTTTGGTTCTGAAACAGAGACTTTGTCATTGAACTCCAGATACCAACTTCTTAATCATAAAGCTGTGCAGATACTGCTTGCTTAAATCGTGAGGCTTGAAAATTTGCTATTTTTAAATTAGTATGTTGGATCTCAAGTAGAGAATCTGCTACTAAACTCAGTTATTGAATTCTGTGTTCCATATACTTAGTCCTGATACTAAAGAAGCTGCCTACCTAGATCGTGAGACCAGAGGATCCACTGTTTCATTTCAGTATCAGTATTTCGAGTCTTTAGCAAAAACTTTACCAATAATCATTGGTTTCCAGCCCCCAGGTTTGATAATGTGAGGGTACTGTCTGCTTAAATTTTAAGACTTAAAAATTTGCAGTTTTTGATTTAGTACTATGATTCTCAAGCAGAAATTATATCACTTAATCCGGATTCTAATTTCTCAATTTGACGCAGTAGTAATACGACCTCTTTTTTGTATGGTCTCTCATGCGTCTGATGTTAATCAACCATTTGTATGATACTTTTTTATTTGAATGACCCGTTGTGTTATCATAAAAAATTGTTCCCAAAAAAAATAAAATTGAAATAAGTAAGTATACACAGGTACATACAGAGACATGAAAAATCTAAGGTATTAGTTGACAGGTAGATAAGTAAGTACCGATGTAAACAAATGCATGAAGTGAATCTACGTCATTAAGCAGGTAAAGTACGCAGGTAAGTAAGTAAATATATATATATATATATATATATATATATATATATATATATAGGTATATATAAAAAGACATGCAACAACTAAAATATTAGAAGGCAGGTTAATACGTGTATACATATATTTGCAAAAACATGACGTACCTAAGGTATTTGTAGGCGGATATATATTATGTAATGGTATATAAAGGTTTGAAGCATGAATTATGGTGATGCCAAGAAATACTATCCTGTACCGCAAAAGTACAAAGTGAGTACTTCTGTGCTCATTATTTTATAATTTACACTGCGCTTCTTATTCCGTGGCTGTTTGAAGTCAGTTCAATCGTTTTTCTAAAACGTTTTGTTTTTAAATGAAATTAATATCCTTAGAAAAAGAAAGAATGAAATAATTCGATAGAAAAAAAAGTGAAACTCTACGGCACCAAATGGAGTTTCCGATAAGCCTCGGGACCTAAATAAATTTGAGAGATGTTAAAATATGTGACAGGCTTAGATTTCGAATACAAACGAAGAGAAAACTTTGTAAGATTCAGTATTCCTAAAAAATTACGTAAAAAGAGAGGAAGTGACTGAATAAACCAACAAAAGCTGATTTAAAAAAAATTAACTTCCTAAAAAATGTTTTAAAATTTTCGCATAAGTTTTTATAAAATATTAGTTATAATATATTTCATAGTGACACCTATTGCTTCAACATATTAGAAAGTAAAAATACCTTAATCTAATTACACTTATTACTAGTTCAATGCATTATTACTAATAGCTCGATTATGAAATTACGAAATATCCGTTCCATAGACGATACTTAAAGAGATAAAGTAAAAATGGTTTACTTTTTGTAAGAATTCGAAGTAACTGAGTTGTATTTCAATTTACATCTCATATTATAACTAATGAAGTCACACAATAACATGAAATAAATATAAGCAACTTTGTTAAATTTTACAGAATAGAGTCTCATTTGAAATAACACATATCTCATTTGAATCGAGTCTCATTTGAATAATTAAAGCCCAAATTTTATGGTTACTATGCAATTCAATTTTATATTTATTTTGGTCAACAATACATAAAAACAAAGGCTTCATCCACCATAAATTTCTTAATATGCTGATTGAAAACGAATTTTAATCTAAATGAATTATCTCTGGTATAATTAATAAAGATTAACCGTACTACTTTAGGTTTTCGCCGGTATATTTTTAAGTGTTTACTAGACATACAATAAAAAGAACTAGTTTATATGAGTTTAAAAAATTATGAAAATAAGAGGATCTTATATATTTCATAATACGTGAAATGTGTAATCATTTACGTCAATGTCGTCTTTTATCTTTTGTAAATGTTTATTTCACTGTGATTTTTTTAAGTCAAAATAGTAATTATTTGAGTTCTTCATGCGGGAAAGTCGATTCTTCTGGAGTGAATCCCGAAAGGTTTCCACAGTTCGATAGACAGTTATGATCGTATATATGTTTTATGTAAAAATATATGTAAGATTAGAACAGAATTATTAAACTACGTTTTATTTTTAATAAATTAAATATACTCTAGTCTATTAGACAATTAAATATACGCAGTCTACTAGACAATTTTTAAAACTAAGATTGCTGCTTATGAAAGAAACAGAAACGCAGAAATGCTTTCGTTACTTGATTATTTAAGTTTGATTATGAAATTTCAATATAATTATGCAATGCTTTCTTACTAAGCCTTATAATTTCTACATATTCATTAATTCATAACATGGACGAGAATTTATTATTACGTAATCAAATTTGTGATTTTGAAGGAAATTTCACGGATGTTAATCAACAAACCAGGCGTTCTACGAAACTGACTTAATGAGATGCTCGATCGCATGAATAAAAATTTAAATGGTCATATGCATATAATTTATATGATTACCGTTATTAAAATAACCGTACTTCTTGGCTTTCCAAAGGCATGCATATAAAATTTATTTTTCATTTTACCTAACCATTTTGAAGTTTATAGATACCACAAATAAAAAGCTGCAATTTGAAAGGAAAATTTAGTCTAATGGAAATCCGATATGCTTACCTAAAATATTTATTTTTTTCAATTTAATTACTTTGTGTCTGTAAATTTATTTACACCCAGTCTTACTATTTTTTATGTCGTAATATTTACAGCGTATTAAAGCTATAATTTCAATGTTGCATTTATATTATAAATAACTACAACACAGAAAATAAGACTACATCATTAGTCGATAAAGGCTACAATTTGGTTCCTTTGAAATATTTACAAATAAAACTTCGGTTATATATTTGTTTTTTTTTTCTCAGAGTTATCATTATTTTCTTCTATTTTTTGCAAGGTGAAAAAACTGGCTGAAGCTGAGTAAATTGTATTTAATTGTAATTTTTTGACAGAATTTTAATAATACATACGACAAGTCACATTAACAACCGTGATATTTTATAAAGTGGCGTACAAGCCAGTGACAAATACACCCGCTATCTTCGCCTTTCGGATCGTCAGTTCTGTCTATGATAAATGGTCTTGCTAGGGTGTATTCAGTTTTGTGATAAGTATTTAAATTAATACGAGTTTTATTCAATTATATCGTTCGGAGTCTCCCACGTGCTGTGTAACATCCACGTGTGGAACCACTCTTTCCCACCAGCCACTCTTTTATGAACACGGGTATTTTACTGCTGTTGGCAATCATTCACGTCTCTTCCTTAATTATTTTAGACATGTTTGATATAAAATATTTTTAGGCACTCATCTTTAAATATGGAAAGTAAAATCTGTCCAAATTGATCAGAATTATTACATTAATAATTCCCTAACTCTACTCTCTTAATTTTTTTACGATATGATAATTTAGTTATTCATAATTTAGTACGGTTCCCTTGTTTTATAATAATGTAAAAGTTTTGTAAAAATTAAAATTGTAATAGTGAGATATAAGATTGTTTTCTTGTCACAAATTAAACGCTTTTTTAAATTATAAAAATTAACTTGAATGTTTGAAATATTGCCAAAAGATGAAAATAAATAACTAATGTAAAAAAGTAATTAAAATATTACTTTGACTACTTTTGCCAAACAAAATAGTTCTATTCTTCTTTTTACTTATTCGTTTTGTTGTATAAAACATTTATACCTCTTAGTAATTTACTTCTGAATTGAACCGACCTTTCCCAAGAGAAGCAAGACCGTCACTAAAAAATGGCCAAAGGCTTGTGAAAAACAATCAAATTAAGGTCTATTGTTGTCTATATTTTTTTAAATTGACTATGGAAACTTCCAATGAAATCGTCGCAGTTGAAAAACAATTATTTTAAAATTTTTGAAATCCAAATTTGAAAGATTGGAGTGGGACGATGACGACGATGTCCTACATTACAATTATTTTGATGTTTAATATTTCACAAACTTGGCTTAAAAATTTAAAAAAATAATGATAAATGAAACATCAAGTTCGTACTTTGATCAATTACCTACCTAATGATATTATTTTCGATAGCAAAATGCACATTTTCTAATTAATACTTGCAAATTCATAGTGTTTAAAACTGTGAGATTATGAAAGATGGAAGGACAAATGGACGGACGTAATGAGATTTTAAATTTTTCTCGTATTATTGTAGAATCACGAAACAAATCTGGTAAATCGACATAGTATTACGATGGCATATAACCATTGGTTTCCCCAAAATGTTTTAGGGTTCAGTATATCGCAGCTTAATAATTATTTAAATTTAAATTCAAAAGTAATGAATGCAGTTTTATGTTAGATCTTTATTGACTTCCTTTTTCTATAAAGAATTTTTTTACAGTGCTTGTCTATACAACGAATTTAAGGGAATTGTTTTCTCAGAGCACCACTAAATGAGATATGATTGGAGTCTTTTAAAATGCCCATGAAAATTTATAGTTATAATTTCTGATACGTCCTCTCTTTCATAAGATACAATTCTCCACAATGTTGAGCAAGGTATCTCTAATCTTCTAGTATTTTAACTTTGTGCATCAAAAACCAGAAATAATCGTGATAACGGCATGTAATATCCAAAAATTTATATATTAAATTGCATTAATAAATGTAATGGGCATTGTAAGTTTTTTAACAGACGTAATATCAATAGGAAGTTATAGGTTTCGCCTCTATGAAAAATATATTTACATAGTGATAATTTAATTATTAACAAATAGGTTAATAGCAATGATATGTACCCTTAAATGTTTAAATTTTTAAATGTGACTGTGTATAGGATCTTCGTAACACAAGTACACCTTGTGACTTAGGGCCTTTCAACATACCATTTTCAGTAGTCGAATATGCCGACGTGGTGACGCCGACCGCCCCGTCTCATATTTTTGTATCCAGTTGGTTTCGAAAAGTCTAAACCGCCAACACGGATAGTGCTGCGTAACAAACAGAACGTAGATATTAAACATAAGTGAATAACTATGATTTATTTTGTACCGAAAAAAGACGAAAGTAACTAAATACCATTCTATTTTTGTGTCAAAAATAAAAAAAAACTACTTATGAATAATTTTTTTAATATAATATAAATCAGACATATATTTTAGAAAACAAAGTAACAGTCTTATATGTTTATTAATAAACTACATTATCAAAATTGATCATTATACAAAATGGACGCTAAATATGGAAAAGGTACTCAAATACAGACCATATATATGAACTTAATTATCTTTTAGAAATTAACAATTATAAATGTTCATATTGTAAGAGATCTATCTAATCACTTTGTAAAGTGTAAGAAATTACTTAATTCACTTGCAAAAATCACATGTCCAAACTTCAAACTCTGGCACAGCACAGTCATGATGTACCTAGAGCCCACGCATCATTCTCCTCGTGTGCCGTTGGAAAAACAGTTGCTGACAAAACATACATTCTGCATCTGCAGGGTCAGGAAATTCTCACCCTATTGAGGCATCTGATTCATTCTCTGAATCAAAGTGGATTTCCTCGTCACCATCACTATCAATTACTTCATTGCCCCTAGTCTTTGTTTTTTTTTTCTTGGTTTCCATTCTTTTCTTTAGGTTTATTGTCTTAATTTATCATTTCTTTTTTAATTTTCTTCTTATTTTTTCAATAAGGTAAAATTTATAGGGAGATGAAGTTATAACAGAGGTTACAGCAGCTTTTCTTCCCCTATTAGATGTATTTTAATTTTTTTTGTAATAGAACTTACGTCGTAAGGAGATACTAGACCTAGGCTATGCGATCAATTCTCGAAGACGAAGGTTCGCCATTATGTATAGATTCATATCTAGTTTCAGAGGTAAATCCTTCCGTTTTAGTATCATATGCATGCGATAGAAGAATGAATGCGATAGAAGATAGTCTTTTGTAGCGTCTTTCAATTGTTTGTTTTCAAGAAATGTTACTAGTCCACATTAAAGCACTAGCCCACATTTACCAACTTTTCTCTACCGTCTTCAGAAAGAGAAAACGAACGATTGGGCACATCCAATCAATATGAAAACAGAAGAGTTTGGCGCATTTAATATTTTTTTCCAAACATACTAGCAGACGAAAAAAAGTTTTTCAAATACTTTATAAAGTAAAAATCTCCTTTTAATCATGACTATTATATGTTAAATCACTATTTAAAAACCATGTTCCAACATGATTGTTCGAAATTACGAACTGCATGTAGTCAAAGAGTGCATGTTAGTCTTTCAATTTAATAATTTAGTAAGTAAAAAACATTTAATTTTTAAATATTTATTGGAAAAAGAACTACAAAAATTAAATATTTGGTGGAAAACAATTGTGTCTGCGTATGCGTACGTGTGTGCGCGCGCGCGTTTGTGTGTGTATATGTGCGTGCATGCGTGTGTATGCGTGTGTGCATGTATTGTGTATGTATTTGTCGTGCATGATTTACACAATGATCTTTTAGATCAAAATCACAGTTAGATTTTAAATAACCCTCTATAATATCTAATAATACTTGACAAAGAATAATATTTCTGCAAATGGGAACTATGTGATATTAGGATTTAACGATGTAGATAGTAAATAAATTCGACGTGGAGAGCGGGTAGCTAACAATATTAGAAATATTTTAGCTGATTAGTTTTGACTCCGTCACGAAGAGCCGTTTGGTAGTCATACAAAATACAAAAAAGGAATCACATTTTAAAAACGAAAATAAAAATATTTATCTATTTATCAAATACTTTTTTAAATCGTTTTTACTTCCTACAACGTCCTGCTTCAGTAAACTACAAACTTCTCTTCAAACCTAATATGATTAATCTGTAAATTTATGGTAGAAGTGAAATACCATTCACTGACTCATTACGAAATTTCAGAATCTATAAAGTTTGTATTCTTTAAATTTGGCAGATAAGTTTCTTATAGGGTTCAAATATATAATACAAAAGTTTTTTTTTAATCATCTCTTAAAGGGGCTAATAGGTGATGAAATTTTTTATGAAATTCTGTCAGTTTTGAACTTAGAAACGTGACACTTGGAAATACCAAGTGTCACGTTTCAAGTAAAGAAAACGAATTTTTAAAACAAGAAATTATGAAAATTCATTCTCTAATGAGGTAAAATAGGGGATGATATTTAAAGGCGAAATACCACTCATACATTGACTAGTCACGTAATATCAGAAAATACAAAGCCTATGCTTGAAATTTGACAAATGTGGTCCTTATAGGCTTCAACCATTATTCTGAAAATGCATTTCAAATTTGCATAAGTGATTAAAATAGGGGATGAAAACTTATATGGGTGTCTCTCGATTTTAAAGTTAGAAACACGAAACTTTTTATTTACGCTTCTGATTACAAATAAAGAAATAATATTTGAGAAAATGTATACCCTTATAGGGTAAAATGGGGCATGATATATAAAAACGAAATAACGCTCACTCTCTGACTCCAAGTGAGTCAAAAAACCTCAGGAAACATTAAGCCTATATATAAGCTTGAAATTTAGCAGGCAGTTTCTTCATAGAGCGTAGGCATTCTCTAAGAGAGTATTTTTAAAAAGTTATCCCTTAAAGGGTAAATAAAGGGGATTAAAATATGTATGAAAATCTGCCAGTTCTAAAGTTAGAAAGACAATACTTGGTAATTACGCTTCTCGTATAAAAAAATATTTTAGTGTTTTCGAAAATTCTTTCTTTTCTTGTCAATTTCTTGTCCTATTTTATTTATTCTTTTAAATAGGTAAAATAGGACAAGAAAATTTTTATGGGAGTCCCATCATTTTTGAAGCTAAGAATACGACATTCGTGGGAATTACATATGGGAGACTTCTTAAATGCTTAAAAAAGATAATTTTAACAAAATCATGGCGAATTATATGTGTGTGTATATATATATATATATATATATATATATATGTGTGTGTGTGTGTGTGTGTGTATGCTTTACAAAAGAATATGTGAAGAGTAGTACCTATATAAATTATGGAATTAAATTCCAACTATATATGCACGTTTTAGAAGTAAAATATCAATAAATGGAATATACGTAATTCTTACTGAATTATCATTAGTGAATTATCATCAATTGTTATCGCAAGTAAATTATATGAAAAAAAAATAAAGTTTGAATATTTTAAAAATCCTTGCTTGCCTTCGTAACTAATTGAATTATCATCAATTAGTACAACAAGTGAATTACATCAATTGGTGGATTGTCATCAATTTGTATAACAAGTGAATTGTATAGAGAAAAAACAACGTTTGGATATTTTCAGAAAGAATCAGGATTTACGGCCAAAGAGAGCAGAGCGAATCGGTGCTTATCAATGGAAGTTATATTTCGTTCATAAATATTTTTATATGTGGTGTTGACTGTTTACAAAGTAATGTTGAAAATCGGTAACTTCTAAATTACCACTATAAAATATAATTTATTAGGTTGACAAAATAAAAGATAATATTATTTGTTTGATAATAAAAAAGGTATATGTAGATACCTAAATGCTAATGGATCAAGTAGTTTTATGATAAGATATAAAATTACGTATTTAAATGAATCTTTGTCATAATTTACTACAAAGTTGCACTTCCTAAACCCGTAAAATACTAGAGTATTAAAATGATCACTAAATACATCAACTTTCTTGTAACAAAATTGCACAGTTGACAGGCAAAATCAAGTGAATCGTGAAAAGTGAATCTATGTGAAAAATGCATCAAAACGTGGAAAATAATTTGTATACGGAATAATTTAAAATAATTTGTAGATTATATTACTTTTAATAAAAGTGTCGCACAAATACATTTAACGCATAAAAGAGTACATAAAAGATAGCTGGTTTCAACATATTGTCAACAGATTTAAGTTTGTCCGTCAAATATCAACTTTCTAAGGGCAGTAGAAATGAAGGATCCGTTTTATGAGGAAGAGCGCTCTCATGGTTATATGAGATAAGCTTAACTATCAAGTTTAGATCCTGAGGAACTAAAAAGCTAAATATATTTCGTGATGTTTGACCGCTCGATACAAGTAGATAGCAAAACGAGGGGTGTATAAACAAAAGCATATTAATATACTCACTCATTGATAAAACATTATTTATTAGGGAGTAACGAGGTCAATGTTACCATGTCAACCTTCTAGATTATTTAAATGAAAAAATGTATGATAATTCTATCAAAATTTTTATCGCCACAATAGGATAAATATATATAGATAAATAAAAAATAGCAAACTCGTATCGGATGCGTATTAGGACTATAGCAGTTCTGTAAAAACTCTATAGCAATTTTCACATATTAGAACCGTACCTACATAGGACAATGAAAATTAAGAATCAGGAAAAACAACCGGATACTAACGCATAAATGATATGAACTCTTCGTGCCGTTGATGCACCAGTATTATAGATATCCAGATGCTTATTATTGTAGACTGTATATATTGCCAACACCCTGATGTGTTATAACTGGCTGACGATATTTAAGTATATTAAGCAGCAAGCTTGCTCGTTATTATGGCGTATTTAACTGTAGGGGTTCAATCGAAGCGCTTTGCAATTTTTTTTTCTATATTATCTTTTTATTTTAACCGAAGTATTAACAGCACGACTTTTTATTATTTTTTTTTAAAAGTTTTTATGAAAACCCGAAATCCAATTTAAAATGGTATTCTTTTTTATTTCATTGATTAATGAAAGTAACTTAACCGTACTTATTTTAGTTATAGGTACTTGCAAAATACATTTTCGGTTAAAATGGGATGTATGTTATTTCGATCTCACCTGAAAAGTGTTCGTACTATATTAAGTACGTACAGTGGTTATGGTTATGTTTGTAATGTGTAGGTAAAATATTTATTAATATTGCAATAATTACAGCATTCCTAAAAATGTGAATAAATACAAAGGAAAGTGGCTATTCAGACTGTCGCGGAAAGTTCGAGAATTCGAAAAATTCGAGCTATAAACCCAAAATATTTTTATGTCAAATTTAACTTCAATTTGTTAATTTTGAACTGTAAAACTGCTAACTTTCTGCTCAGAGATGTCGTTTGTGAGTACCATACGATTCACTAATAAATAGTTTAAGCGACTTTTATTATTCGGACAACCAATATTAGTTAAGTGTAGCCCCCGTAATTACAAAATATGACTTCTTGGCTATCGTTTTCTTTGGAAACATTACCTCACTGTACATCGGTTTAAAATAAAATAAAAACAAAACAGTATTATCAAATCCCTAGTATTTCAACTGGTTAATAGCTCTTAAATGCATTCTACCTTAAAGATGCATAAAGTTATAGATTTCGATTATTAATATTAAATGTGTCGATTTAGACACTCAGTAGAGAAGGCGGCGATTAGCGACAAAATTGTCGACAGAGTATTGATATATCGAATTTTGAATCATTTATTAGCGAAGTTTGAGGTAAAACTTTTTGATCTTAAAATAACAATAGAATTTTTAGAATAAGTCTTTCTTCTTTGATAACATGTCAACATGTCCATGTACAGTCTTGACAATTTGTAACGTGTGTCGGTAAAATACTACGTAAATGAGGATGACCGATTTAGAATTTAAAATCAATAGCATTCTTTATGTTTTCCAGTTATAATAAGCTTGTTATAACTCTTTAAAACACGAAAATAAGTAAATAAAATAAATCTCCAGAATAAATTAAAAGTAATATGAAATACACAAGACAGTTATTTTTAAATTTTATTTAAAAAGGTTTACTTCAACCATATGGAATTTCAATGCACAATTTTTTTTTGTTTAACATACCTTACCTTAATAAAAAAAAAGGAATCCGAAAAATGTCACTTACGTGTCCGTCTGTCTGTCTGTCACAACCTTTTTTCTCAGTAATTTTTTTAGGAACCGAGTGGAAATTTGTGGAGCTTATTGACACCCATATTACGTAATAGTAGGCAAAAAATATTTGTTTTAGAATTTTGAAGGGGGTTAGGTACGAAATTTTTTTTGCTTTCCGTCTAGCAAAGAATCACGCAAAATACGCATAATGATAGATGAAGATGTTTTCCCGTATAACATAGCTGAAAATTGGTTTCAAATACTTCAGAAGACATTTTTGATCTTAATCAAAAATATCTTCGTAAAACTTTAATCTTAATACCTGGTTTATTATTTATCAAAATAATTGAAAGCAAAACAGTCGATGGTGCATTTATATTACAATGTTACAGCTATCAGTAGCAAACATTTTAAATAACACTTTATTTATTACCAGCTGTTAAGGAATCTCATATTAAAATCATGTTATGTTCATCTCTTAAACGCATCATCTAACTCTGACCAAGTCAATGGTATAGTTAGTTCGCTAAGAAACAACTACAACTACTAGTAGTCAATATCTTGAATCACGATTGATTTACTACCATCCGTGAAGGAGTTCTATTATTCAGCTCGCTTCACTAGCACACATTTTGAAACAAAAAGAATCAAGCAAATTGGCCTAAAAATCTTGGAAAAATCGAATACAAACAAAAAATATGTGTAATTTTCCAACACATGCCGAAAAATTATAGCATTAATGTTAAGATATTTCTCAAAATATTTTATGAAACTTATTATCATTCTCGCGTTCGACATTTTGAAAGTGCCAAGTATCATTTCAATGTTGAAAGTTTATACGTGCCTCGACGGAGATCTGTTAAATGTACTTACTTCAAGGCTTTTAACAGATATATGGATGGGCACGTGTTGGACGAGATTAACTTGTTTTGAGGTATGAACAGTATATTTTTTAAATTATAGATATTTGAAGACTGATTACTGAAATGTTAGCTCTACATTTTTAATAGGAATCTAAGTTATCCGCCTTTTATATTTCTGAAGAATTATCGTCACTTTGAATACGGATTTATTGATAAAATTCTAATTAATTTTCTTCCCTTT
Source organism: Druceiella hillmani (assembly GCA_039881145.1). Taxonomy (NCBI): domain Eukaryota; kingdom Metazoa; phylum Arthropoda; class Insecta; order Lepidoptera; family Hepialidae; genus Druceiella; species Druceiella hillmani. Next base: position 18,951,795 of record JAYKKI010000043.1, read on the forward strand.
ACTATATTCAATTTTTACGTATGCTAATTATAGTAAGTCTTTGCCTATAAAAACCCTCTTCTTTACTTATGTAAAAACAAAAAGATCTACTTTGGTCAATATTATGATTGCTGTTCAAATTTCAGTGAGGGTTGAAGTCTAGTGAAAAGGAATTGATGTCTTGGTAAAAATAATTTGACAATTTTGACATTTTGCTTTAAACTTTGCCAACTATGGCGTAGTTCAAAAAGTATCATCAGCTTTTATCATTGCTTTTAGTTTACCATTTATCAACTTTAGTCTCCAGGGTCTACGGAAATCATGATTATAAGACAGAGTAAATACTAATAGGTAACTATCGCTTTAACTAATTTTCTTAAGTTTTTTAACCATGCTTTTGTGCATTGATGATAACCAAATTTATACATAGGGGAAATTATAAATATATTAGCTTTTTCCGGCGACTTTTAATAATTATGAAATAATCTAAGAAAGTGTAAATTAATAGTTCAAAAAATTGAAGAAAAACACGATTTTAAATATACTGCACTAAAAGGCAAAAAGTAATTATTGAACCTATTTTCTCCATCTACTCAGTAAGGAATTTAGTGTTCAGTTGGCTACCTTGGCACTAAATATCATACTCCATAACAAAAATAGCTTACACTAATAAAGTCCTTATTGAATATAGAGAAAACAGGTTCTATAATTATTTTTGTTTTCTTGTGCAGTATTTTTAAAAGCGTGTTTTTTCTGGTTTTTTTAAACTATTAATTTATTTTTACTTTTTTACTCTTACATTAATTACAAACTGCATTTAAACATTTTATATTGACACTTTATTAAAAACATTTCTACAGAATTCAAATTAGCACAGCAGCATAATTGATTAAGTTGAGCGCATCTTCGTCGATGATACCATTGTATTTTTTTGTCATCACTTCTGCACACAACTGCCAAGGTTCATGACGAAATAACTATTAGAAGCCCAAACACATCTAGGATAAGTTATTCCATTGATGAGTTCAGTACCTAACTTCCGGTTCTATTTCATTGAATCAGTTCAATGACACCATTATATTGTTTTGTCATAAAAAGTATGCATGACTGCCAAGTTTCCCGATGATACAACAATAAGAAGTGCATGACGTTTATTTTCATAGATTCCATTACATATTAAGTTAGTAACTTACTGATCAACCTTACAAAAGGGTGTTAACATAATTGAATTTTCGGTATAGTGCAAAAATTTATATATTAGAAATTAAAGTTTTAAATTCAAATTATAAATTAAGTAAATTGTAAATTTATTTAAGTTGATCGACAGTGCTGGCATCGACGTCAAAAATAAGTAACTCATTGTGCATAAATGGATAACTATTTTGATTTAAAACATTTTTACTTTTTAGTACCTACTTCTTTGTTAAAAAATAATTTTAATTTTTTTTATATAATAGAAATTCAAAGAGACATGTAATGATTTTAAGAACTATTGTTTTAGTTATGTATTTGCTATAAATAATATAAAGCCTCATCTTTTTTCCAAATATATTGTGTATATAAGCACAGCCCTATTACCATTTTAATATATGTAATTGTTTTTTATTAGTTTTTCTTGAGGCTTAATCATGTGATACAAATACAGACCTAATTTTTAATCGATAACCAATTTGTATTACACAAAATGATCGAATTCTAACTCAACGAAGTAACACCAGCCTAAAATATTGCTTTCCATTAGGTCGAGAAGTAATAAACCAGATATTAAGATCAAAGATTTAAGAATATATTTTTGATTAAGATCAAACATATCTTCTAAAATATTTGAAACCAATTTTCAGCTACATTATACGATAAAACATCTTCATCCATCATTATACGTATTTTGCGTGATTTTCTGAAGATTTGCCTTCTGTTTGAATACGGATTAATTGATCAAATTAATAAAAAAATTTTCTTCCCTTTAGTACATTAAATATTTAAGTATGTTAATTATGGTAGGCCTTTACCCATAAAAACCCTTTTTTACCTATATAAAAACAAAAAATTTACTATGACCAATATAGTGATCGAACCTGCTGTTCCAATTCCAACGAGGGTTGAAGTCTATTTAAAAGGAATTAATGTCGTGATATAAATAATTCGACGCTTTTGACATTTTGCTTTAAACTTTGCAAGGTAGATTAGAAGCATCATCAAATTTTATTATTGCTTTTAGTTTACCATTTATCAACTTCAGTCTCCAGAGTTCATGGAACTGTTTTTTAAGATCACGGTTTCCGAAACGGAAGGGAATCAACCAATACTACACCAGTATTGCATTACATCAATGATGAATAGAATTAATAGACACTTTTTAAAAGTGCCAAAATTGAACTTACTACCACAGGGTGCCAAAGTCGCGTTAATGCTTTATAGGCAGTATGTGGTGTGACAGACGTATTTTCTTTTTCTTCGCATTATTCTATTCTAGTAAGTAAAGTTACTTAAGAGTTTTAACGCAATCTATTAATGCCATAAAACCAGTTTTACATTTTCAATCTGTAATAAGCTTTTATGAGTGCATATTCGTTAGAGCATTCATTACTTCAGCACGTATTTTACTTTTATATTGAGTTTGATTGACTGCCGCGTCTTTTCTTTCAACGGTTAATTGGTTTTAAATTAATTTAAACTTAAACAAACACTTTTATTACTTATGGAATATAATCCTATATGACATATTATGTTTAAAAGTACAAATAATTAATTTTTTATATACAATATGACATTTTGTGTAACGGACTATTTGAACTACGGCAAAATTTTTAAACAAAGCATATCTTTAACGAGGTTACTTTAGTGTCAACGAATTATCAATCTACACATTCCTCACTCGTTAGTCGTAATAGATAAAAAAATGTAAGAAATAAAATTAACAATATATTTCAGAAAACCCAACACCATCATTTTATTTTTATTTCTTTAACATGATTTCCCTTGTCAAACGGAATCCCCCTAGCCAATCCTTCTACCGAATAATGGTATCAAATGGAATCATAAGTAAGTCGAGCGACTGCGCGCTATTGTACTTTTATGACTGAACAGGTATTATGACTTTAGGACTGATAAAAATTAGTATTTTACCTGATTAAATGACTAAAAAATTTAGTCACTGGTGAAACTAAATTTTAATAACATGAACAATTATTAATCATTAAGTCATGAATAATTTAGTCTACCAAAACTCGCAATTATTTAGCCAATTAATTAAGAAATTTAGTCAAATATTTTGGCTTGGAACATTGAAAGCAGACGCCGAATTTAGTTTCAGCACTGGAAATAAGGTAGTTGAGAAGCAATCTGAAGAATAAGAAAAGAGATAAATGAAGAAATCAAAAATATATGTAAAAGATATTTATACCAACGTGCGTCTTTTATTAATTTATCTACCTGAAACGTAAAGTACGAATGTTAATAAGAAATTGATCAATACTAAAGGAAACAAAACATTTAGATGGAAATTGACTTCATGTATAAAAAGAATTAACTGGATGGTTATAATAAATATTTTCTTGGAGTTTAGGTAGGAAAGTATAACATGGAGGAAGATTTACGTTAGTGTCAAATTATTTCATTGTATATATATCGAAATTAATTACGACATTCACAGTAATTCAGAATATTGATGTAACTAAAAGTTATCTAATATAGAAAATATTTCTTGGCTTATTGCCAAATTAAAATGATCTAAATTGACCAAGTGTACGCGAAAATTTCATATGATCGGCTATAGCCGTCTTAACGCCTATTACGTTAATACAAAAAAGTGGGCATAACTATTATTCACTACTAAAAATCGATTTCTACTTTTAGTCGTCCTCGTAAATAAAGGTTGTAAATAAAATATCACCTCCAGCTTTCAAAACATTATTATGCATTTATTATTCACTCTACTTTAAATGCCTGTTATGACGCAAATCCATCCGCTATAAAAAAAACAGATCGCCGTATTCAATTTAAAAAGCATATTCACTCCGATTAATGCATCATCCTGGCGGACTGATCAAATTTAATGAGCTGTCCCATTAAACTTATAAAATCTTCAGTGCCATTGACAAAGCACATAATATGCTTCATTAAAAAGAAATTTAAACAAATCAAAATATTCTGATAACGATCATCAGCATTGAGGGATCTTCTATCACGAATAAAGCTCGAAGGAAATATTTCGTTTTCTTCTACTAATTTATTAACATCTCATTATATATCCTTAAATAAATGATGTTAATGAATAGATCATTATAAACTGTAGAAATGTTTCATAGCTCTCTTATAAACTGTAAAAATGTTTTCCATTTTGCACCAAAACTCATATTTCCAATCCCTACTTTGGGTAACAGAGATGCATACTAATTATCCGGGTAGTTTCTGAACAAATCAAATTTTCACTTCAGTAATATTGGAATACGGGTCACGTAGGTGATTTGTAGGAACCACAATCTGTTCACAATTAAATGAAAATACGTGATGTAGTTTTATTTCTAATAATATAATATAAATTACTTAAAATAATATAAGTAGAAATAATTGAATAATGAATTTCTACAAAATATATTCAATATTTGTCACAATCTGTATGTCCTTCCCGATTTATATAACATTTTTATATATTCTATATGTAGAAGCGTTGAGTGGAAACTCTCCGTTGAATAGGCAAATTCATTGTAAAAAATTAAAAATAAAATCATAGTTGTGACTTTACGGGACGATTTTGTTGTGTGTAGAGTATGTGCAGAGTATGTGCAGAGGACTGTGCAGAGTAATAATGTGTTGCACAAAAGTAATCTAGTTAAAACTATGCCTAATTTTCAAGTTTTGCTGCTGCTCAAACAAACAGTTTCTATACATCTAACGACAGAGAGTATAGGCGTTGATTTGATTTCCAAAATCGATTAAAATTATAAGATGTCATATTTTAATATAAAAAAAAATTAAGTGTTTTTTTGAATGTAATAAATCATATGCGATTATATTCCATAGGTAACAAAGATTTTGGATTAAGTTTAAATCAATTTAAAATCAAATAACTATTGAAAGAATAGGCGCATTCGTCCTTAATATCCAATGTAAAGGTAAATTACGTACTGAAATAATAAATGTACTAATGAACAATCATTCATTACGTACTTTTTGCGCGTTAGATAAATTATATTATGCGTATATTTATATTGAGGTGACTAATATTATTTTGTTAATAATTATTTGCAAAATTCTTCAGAATCATACAACAAAGAGAAGATTGACAAAAAGAAGATTGAGAAGATTGTCTTCAAACCGTTGAATGTTCTTTACAATTCCATTAAGAATATACATACATAACGAAAAAAAGGATATCAAAATTAATAAGACAACTGTTGCAAATCTATTAACTGTGAGTAATATTTTCCACAAACAGTAATACTTATTTTTTAACCAATTAGTAATAATTACTTTTTTGACCTTCAAATATTGCTAACAGTATGGAATGTTTTTGAATATACAATTTCAGTACACAAAACAGCATGCTTATTTAACCACACCAAAGGTCTCTACTCATTTAACCACACTGTTAATAGATCTGTCCTCCTATTATCAACGCGCCACCTTTAAATATGGAGTCGGTATTTTATGCACCCTAAAATTAAATATTAAAAATGTTAAAAAGCGAAGCACAACTGAGAGAAAGAAAATTACGTAAATTTACGATTGAAAATTACGTTACGTACAGAAAATATTAATGAAGAAAACGTATAAGAACCGTTGGCTCAAACAATGATGAATCCAAAAATTTTCAGCTTATATCGGCTGAAAACCCCTATGGTTAAAAATAATGGAAAAGGACGCATTGTCTCTACCAATCTAACGATGACTTGAAAAATGTTATGTTATGTTTATTTTATTCTCCACTAAAGATTAATTCAGATCAAAATAATATTCGGTTTTTAGGGTTATTTTTACTTCTCATGACTAATTATATAATAATACGTTAAAAATATTTGTGGATTTATGAAGACGATTTATCTTTTGTGAGTATCATAATTATAAATTAATTTTTTTTCCCGTTCTCTTCTGACTGCAAGTCATTGAATTGTTTGATTTAGTGGGGACTGCATTCTATATCTATAACAACAGGTCTGTTATTGCGGTTCTCATAATGTTTATCTTACTTTAATTTGCTATGATAATAATGTACTTTTGGCATGGTCATTAGTATATTATTAACTGATCAGCAAAATGCTTATACGTTGAATCTACGTATAAAAATTCTTAGAAATGAGTGAGACACCTAAGTACCTTGTATACTTAAGGAAAACATTTACTAAGAAAACAATTGTCATATTGTGAGCGAATATTCATCGGTCTCGGTTTTAAAACTAAACGTGATACTTTGAGATGTGGCTTCGAAATAAAGTTGTAGTTACGTTATTGTTGCATGTTCACATATATATTTAAAATATACTCTTAAATGATCTTAAAGTTTTAAGTAAATCCATATAAATTTGGCGATTTAACACGCACGGGCCAGGTGTTGCGATCAGTTTACTTTTCTAATTAGTCACGAATTGGAGTTGGTCTTTTCGCATTGACTTATATTAAATTAATTTCGCATTGACTTATATTAAGTTAATTTCGCATTGACTTATATTAAGTTAATTTCGCATTGACTTATATTAAGTTAATTTCGCATTGACTTATATTAAGTTAATTTCGCATTGACTTATATTAAGCTAGTTTTCTTCGTAGTAGTAAATATTTTTTGAAATCGCTACACGGACGTTATTTTTTTTATACAGAAGAAGATAAAATAAGCTATCGTTTTGCAAAACGGGTTTTATCTAGTCACTAATATAAATCATGTTTCGAATCAACAGGAGACTTTCAAGTCTACATATGTATGGTAAAACAGCATTATATTTTAATAAATTGTTATGTACATAGATAATTAAGGCGAATTTATTGTTTGCAAAGCAATTTTTTGTAGTAATTTCTTGTTACCATCCTAATAATAGTAAACAAATATTGTGTATAATAAGAAAGAAGATATAATGTTTAGAAAAGGAGAAATTGGAACGTCATATTTCCGTACATGTCGGATTCGTAATTATGTTTTGAGTTGCTGCGAAGTCAGTTTATCGTCATGCGATCCCAATTAAAATCACTAAAACTCATGTATGATTACTTAATTTTGATACTGTGTTAAATACGCAATGCTTTAAATTAGTTTTTCATTTCATATGGAATAACTGATATACTTTATGACCAAGACTTAATTGTGGAATAAATGTATATATATATATATATATATATATATATATATATATATATATATATATATATATATATATATATATATGTATATATATATGTGTGTGTGTATATATATATATATATATATAAAATGGCGCTCCATATCGACCGTATTTTTTTCCCAAATGTTATTTATAGTAAAAAAATTAGTTATTCCTTAAAAATTAAAAACATAGTTAATATTAATTCTAGCCGATTTTTTTAGTACCCGCTTAAAATTCAATTTGTTTCATAGATCATATTTCCTAATTTTTTTTATAAAAATTTCTTAAAAATTTGTTGTCAATTTTAATGTAATAAACATGAATAATATTACCTAAAAACTCAGTAACCGAGCGACAAATCACTAACAACACCAGAAGACACGTTTCATTTTGACAGAAAATTACATGGATCGTTATCTGTCGCTTTTTTCTTGTGGAATACTGGGAATGCGGTAAATTTGTTTGCACCATTGTTACTCGACCACGCTTAAACGACTAAACAGATTTTTGTTATAACAAAAATGAACATAGTTCAAGATTCATATTAACATATAGGAAATTTTTAAGCCAAAATATACTATTAATTCTTAAGAATGAAAATTCCAATAAAATATTGAAATATAATGCAACGACATGTCAATAGTGGCGTAATAAGTACATTTAATATGTTTATCACGTATCCGTTCCGGGTTTTCTTGCCTGTAATGGGCAATAAAAATTGTTTTTGTAAATAGATTAAGCGAAAGAATTAAAGAACACACAAATACAACTTATAATTATGAAGCAAATCAGTAACGTTAAAACTGGCAGCGATCTAATAGCAATCTGTACATTCCTGAATAGTTTGCTGCAACTTGTAGCGCCGAAAAGTTTTACAAAGGAATTTTATTTATTTTTTGAAATCAGATGCGCTGCCTTTATTGCCGGTCAAAGTAAATGTTCTGCCTGCCACTAAAGAAAATGTTGCTAACTTAATATGATATCTGGTGAATATATCTGAAAAGTACCTCAAAGGAATTTATTTTTTTAGGGTTTTTAGCAAAATGGTAAAAACGGGATCCTTATAATATCATTCCGTTCGTACGTCCGTCTGTCTATCCATACGTCACAGACTTTGTACTCAGAGGTAATTGGCACCATATAGATGAAATTTCAATGGTATGGAATTATGAAAGGAATAATATTAGGGTTGGCACTATAGATTACACAGTTGATACTAATAATATTATCATCCATGTAACTGAGGGATCAAAAAAATCTTGTGCATATAAGCGTGTGGATATAGTTAGATGGGTCTTAAAAATTAAATAGAGGTCTCAAAATAATTTTTTTGAGTCGTTAGGTATTATTTTAGTTGGTTAAATATATGCTTTTAAAAACTTAAAAAGTGTATTCCTCCGTTTAACTTTTCCACTAACGTGTATAGAATTTTGAAGAAATAAGGCAGTAGAGATTAAAATAAACTTTCAAAGAAAATTGGTTTGAATAAGATGCGTTGGCTAGTTTTTGAGATATGGGCTATTTTTGGTACCCACCGCAGCAATACCTTTATTTATCACAGTGTATTTGAGATACACAAACTTATAAGTTTAATATTGTCGGATGCTACGAAACCCTTTGTGCGCGAGACCGCTTCGCACTTTGCCGCTTTTTATCACTCACGTGATATGGTCACTGGTGTCCATTTGTACAGCTTCAACCGTTGTGCACTTGCTTTCATCATGTCAGTAGTTGAATTCATTTCCAATATCCTCTTGACGACATTTAACGAAACACAGTAAACAGACTTTTCGTATTGACATCGAGTTGACTGTTTTATCGGAACTTCTTGGAAAGCTGAGCATTTCTTAATGCTTGAACGAGGGTTTAAAACTATTTTAATTGTTATAGTGTTATCAACCGTATGTTGTGAATTAATGTAAATTATGCCTCAATGTATGGATTTGAATTTATAAATGATTATTTTTGAAGTATATTTAGATATTATATATTTATAGTATCTATATTCATATTTATCAAGGTGATAGCGTATTCAATTTTGAGCTTCCTTTGAATACTTTTACATTGTTTTAAGTAAACATGTTATAAAAAACAATTTCACAAAAATATAATTTAAATTTAAAAATATACTTTTCTTTACTATGAGGTTACCAACATTACAATCATTATTTTGAGTGCAATTTGTTTTATAAAACCTTAAAGTATTGAAGTTTAAAACAGATCATTGATACTAGAGATAAAATGTCTACGTTACAATTTATATTATTACGATTAGTTCTATAATTTAATATGATATGTTTATTAGTCATTACGTTACTCACTACATTGTCACGAATATCACTTATGTGTATGTGTTTTGTTATAATACTATTATTATTATTACACTATTCACTTTGTATCAATCAGATCATCCCCCAAGGGGATGTCCTTCGTTTCATTTTGCGATATCCAACTAGGAGTCGCTATCGATGGGAACAATGCTCGTTAGATTCATTTTCCATTAGGAATCTACAGGTAGTGATAACTAAATGTAAGAATTACCAACCATAAAATGGATCAACTTACTGCTGTACTCTGTATTAGTGTCGGTTTATATCACAGTTTAACTCACGTTTTCAACGTATGTACAGCATTTTATGATTATTCATATGTAGCTAATCCGGTACACACTATACAATATTGACATAAATGATTATAGTTACCCAAAAAGCTTTAAATGTAATACATGTGTAATTGTTTTCTGATATAAGTATATATAAAAATACAAACACACATGTATATATAAAATATATGTACATTTATACGTGTGTGCAAATATATACATACATATATATATATATATATATATATATATATATATATATATATATATATATATATGTATATACATATACATATATATATATATATATATATATATATATATATGTGTGTGTGTGTATATATATCTATATATATATATATTATATTTGGATGTATAGAACAAATTTTATTCAAGGAAACAGGTGTTTTTCCCATAAAAAAAAGTTCCCTGTAAAATAACAGATCAGTTATCAAATTTGCTCTTTTGTTTGTATTAAAAATTCTGGTATTTCAAATTTCAATATAATTTGATAGCGTTTTCAAGCAATTACGCAGAATGTAAAGCCATCAGCTTTACATTCTGCGTAATTGCTAAAAAAAGGTAACGAAATTTTAAAAATTAAAAAAATTTCGTTACCTTTTCATCCATCGTATTTCGTATGGCAGTGAACATTGGTGAATTAAAACACTAAATTAAATTACGTAAAATACTGGATCTAAACCATTTGAACGAATTAAAAAAGACTAAGTAAGAATAAAAAAAAACTATCAAACATCAATCTTTAATGTTAACCAAATTGACAAAGTATTAGGCATTAAAAAGTATATTGTAAAAACTCGTCACAATGTTGGCTTCTGACTAAATGGTTGAACTAAATAATCCAGAACAGTTACGGAAAAATATTCTTCAAACACCATATAAAAATTGCTTTGTTTTTTTCGTCTTTTAAAGGATATAAATATTTGCAATATTTGTAAACATGACTAAACATAATATGTTATCAGACAAATAATACTTTAAATCAACCTGTATAAGAAAAACCTTGTTTCAATTCTAACAAATGTCAGTCTCATCTTCTACAGTGCACAGCCCGCGGCTGTTTTCTTATTGTGTCATCCAACTGCGCAGCGAAATGGCTTTTACGTCAATCATTCTTTACAAATCAATCGTCTATAAAACCGTATTTCCGCTTTTGACAATAGTCTTTATGACAAAGCAATGTTGGTATCGACATTAAATGATTTATCGTCTAAGTATTGGTTCAGTAGCGAATTAAATTTATTCGAAAATAATGTAACGAAGTAAGCATAGATACTTTTTAAAATAGTTTCGTAAAGATGTCATACAGTAAGCCATCTATCGTAATGAGCTTTCTTGGAAATTGTTTATATTCGATAATATCTGTTTTGCATCAAAACTTTTAGTGGTAGTTACATAAAATGCATAAGAGAAACTGGATATAACAATGGAGGCGTATTGCCAATAAATACCAAATGAAGGCAAACAATATGCAGAAGATCGCATTATAAACAATTCAATTGAATACAAGGATTGATAAATAATGATTGTAAGATAAGGTATGTCTCGTAAAACGAATTTTTTGTCACAAAAATGTGAATATCGTCAAGGGCTCTTACAACTGAAGAGTGCAACCTTTGAGGGTGAAGGATAAAAGTGTTGTTTCTAAACATAGTAATTAAACGCTTTTTTAAGTTATTTGTCCATCGCGCCCTGTTGAGGCGTATCAGATAGAAAATATAAAATAAAATAAACGTCATAATTTTTGATAAGTTTTTGGTAAAATTTATTTAATCAGAAAATATATCATTCAGAAAATATGAACTACCCATTTATTTTAGGTACAAGTTATCAACACACACAAATAATATTACTTTTTGATATTCATCTGGACAATTTAAAGATATATGACCTAGATTTCGTTGTATTACATCGATATTTTCATTCTGTAATCGTTATTATACAGAATGAAAATATCGATTGAAATAGGAAAATATATCTAAATATGGGATCGCGGCAACAACTAGCTTTTAAGAATCTAACGTTTGCTAATTTTAGTGCATGTTTCGAATATATAAAATACAAATTAGGTAAAATACGCTCTTGATATTGATGAAGATTTTTATTGAAATTTAAGTATTAATTTGATTACGTAACTAAACGAAAGTAGATAACGTTGGTAGACCCATCTTAAATGGACAAGTAAACATTTGAACATAAGCTTTAAATTAAATTTATTTAATTATAATAAGAATAGGTTTGATATTTTGTTGCAGTCGCAGTAATATTTAAAAAAGGAAGTTAAAGTTAAAAGGCTCTTTGTATTAAAAAAAGTCATTGGAGAAAAGAGAGTTGGGATCATAGATAGCAATCTCGGCTTGATAAGAGGGTTGTTTTTAAACCACCTAGTAAAGAAGAGGCCAATAATCAGAAATATAAAATAAGAAGTAATTTGCTATGCAAACACCTTGATTGGAACACTTGTAGAAAGCAACGAAGGTCATTTATCAAACATCCGTAATACACAACGTTACTTTTGATTATCGTACACAACATCGATATTCCTTATGCTGATATATTATTCCACCTAATATTGTTTGCTGTGATAGAATAAGCATGCTTAATACATAAGGAGACGTTTATGTTTTTAATGTTACGGACGTATTTCGTACATCACACAATATTTATTGGAAATGGGACCAAATAAGTTTCGCTCCAAAAAGTTTTATTCGTCGTGGGTAGTAATTTTATAGAATGTACGTACGTATATGCATATTGAATAAAATAACCACGAGCTAAACGCGACGAACGCGAAAGCTTGTCGTCTTTTAATTTGGAAGCGTATTTCTAAATATATGTCGTTTGAATACATCAATATATAAATTTATTTTATATTAACTAAATTTCTTGACATATTCGCCCTCGAAAGACCAGTATTAATTACGAATCAATGTTAAAGGTCCAATTTCGTAAATGCGTAATTAATTGATGTCTCACATAATTAATTGAGGCTGTGTTCTGAAATACTGAATCGAGTTAACTGGATCACTTCTATTCTCAACAAATAATTTTGTTTGTTTGATCATTTCAAGGCTACTTGTAGTCTGCAAAATCAATATTTAATTTGATTTGTAGGTGAAATGATATATTATGATTGATTCAATATTAAATCTATTTTCGAACGTGTTTTATCGTATACATGATATTTAATTGATTTACAATTAATATTTGTAGAAAATCAGGGATACAACAATTTTGAAACATCGACTAATATACAACTGACGTATATGGTTTGTGGATCCAATTTGTCTCAGTTGCATTAAAATACCGGTCAGAGCACAACACCGATTCGTTTGTTAAGTAGATTACGAATAACATAAATTGTTGCTTTATTTGCAAATGATTACAAATTATTGTGTAATAATTTGATAATTAAATAACTTAAACAACAACTTATATATTATATATAGATAATTATATATTATATATAGATAATTAAACAACAACTGTTAATTAAACAATTATCAAATTATTACACAATAATTTGCAAATTATTACAAATTATTGTGTAATAATTTAATAATTATACAACGATTTATTAACAAATTCAGTACGCATATTAATCACTTGACTGATGTGTTTGAATTTTTTTATTTACACACAGTAATACAATTACTATCTGTCAACAAACAGACAGTAAACAGTTTTGTTATATAACTTGGTATAAAAGTAAATGAAAGGTATGAAAAAAATGTATACACACACGCGCACGCACGCACGTACGCATGTACACACGCCCCCAGGCACGCACGCAAGCACGCACGCACACACGCAAGCACGCACGCATGCATGCAGACACGCACGCACGTACGCGCACTCTAATGCGAGTGGACGCATAGCAACCGTGAAGTATTTAAAAATGAAAGTAAAATCCAACATTTAAAGTTAAGGACATAAAACTGAAGGCACGAAGGGAAACTTTACTGAAAAGTTAAAGTCAAATTTGACGAGTTTTATTTATTTCATTAATTGCTTCTCGCTTTACTTTCACGAGATACAGGATAACCCTAGAGATTATGATTTTAAAATAATGTGATTTATATTCCATAAGATGATGCATGTGCTATATTCAATGGTGTGAAGAAATCTGAACTTAATAACTGTGATATTTAAATTTGATATTGTTATTGTACAGTATTAGGTGTGTTACTTTATTAACAACAAAAGCAAAGCTGATAATATATTAAACTAAATAAATGATCGAGTTTCTCGTAGGTCGCACATGGAAGGCGTGGACAGGATCTCATTATAGACTGTGTCAACCAGTGAGTGTAAAAATTAAATCCCTTATTGTTTCGGCGTAAATCGAATCACGTAAATTAAATTATTATATATTTCCTTGTAATTTAGTTTTAGTGATTATCAACCTATAGTAATATTTAAGAACAAAAAAATTAATGATTAATTAAACTACAAATGTGGAATACTTAGAAATAAACATATATTTATATCAGAATTATTTAGTAAAATGTTTGTAAATGATTACTTTTAATAAAGCTTAATTTCTAATAATTGTAATTATAAATATTGTAATACGTACGTATTATACAGTAATTATGAGAACTAATTTTTTAGATTGTCTATTTTCAGATGAATTGCCTAACGTTGGCGTAAATGCATGTGATTCTTTCGTTGTATTACTATGATGATTAGAGATGAATGTTTAAAAGAATATTACTTTAGAACTTGACAAATGATTAAAAGTGATTATTCCTCAAATAAGTATGTAGCCTCACATATTTTTTTTACCTAAACTAAAACCATAAGAGGAAAAATATTAACCACGCTTTTAAAGCTGGGTTTTTGTTTGCAGGGCGTAAAATTATTAACAAAGTAATTAACCAAATTTATACTTACTTTAGAAGAATTTTAGAATTCACAACTTCTATTTATTTTTTTAGTTTTTCTTGAGTAATAACATGTAATTTTGCTCTAATTTGTAAATTAGAATATTTGTTGTAAAAATAACAATCTTTTTGTAAACCACTTAGTTTTTTTTCAACTAATTAAATGGCACGGCAATCAGCATTAATTTCTTCTTAAAGTGTTAGTTAAATTTTCAGATGGTTCTATTACATGACTCAATACCAAAACACTGTTAAATAGATATAATAATTTAATAATAGTTAATAGAATATAAGAATTCAATACCAAAACAGTGTTAAATAGATACATTTTGTGAAACCTGCAAAAGTGAAATGAAACGAAGACATTGTTTCATGTACAAAGTTGGTTAATTTGTTTGTTGGTTTAGAAAAAATCGTCTTTGAGTGAGAAAGAGACTTTTTAAATATCTAAAACCACTTAAACACAAGTATTACTTGAGAGGTTTACGTTCGCATAAGTTAATATATTAAATCTCGCTATGTCATCGCCGTAATGTGTTGGGTTAATCACAAGGCAATCATCTTTAACTGCGTGGCGCACCGCGGGGACCCGGGTTCGATTCTCGGCCGCTCGTCGAGTGGGTCTGGGCTGGTGTTCTGGTTGGCTGTAAGAGATTGCTCTCGTAGCAACAAGTCCGCCATATTTATTAGTTAGATACATTAAAGTATATCAATAAATAAATCTGGATAATTTGCCACGAGTCTTAAAACCGGTAATCATTCCCGTATCACAACCATGACTGTCATGATTATTTCAAAAGTTCATATGGGACTAATTGGTTAGGAGGAATAAAACGGTATTATGATTTTATTTAAAAAGGGTCGCAAAAGGGTCGCAATTAAACGGTATGTCTTACGTGGTCACGTAAAGTTTCTAAAATAAGATTTTAACACATAAGCGGACATTATATCTTTTAAAAATGACATCGACTGAATACGGGAATAAATTATAAGTTTTCTGCCCTAAAGTTAGTAAACAATATATTATGTTTAGAGCACCTAATTCTGTTGAAGGTAGATATTTACGTATATTTAAGTATATTTAATTTTACGATTTCTAGGCACAGGGGACTCGCACACTTGGTTGCAATATTTTTACTGAATGTCAAAACAAAGCACTAGCAAATTATTCCTAAAGTGTATTTGGTGACCATCGAAAATATAAAAAAGTGCAGGAGTTAATTATTTTATTACTTAAACTTTTATAGATAACAAAAAAATGTTCAACAAATAACAAAAAACATTGACATTTGTAGTCAAAAGAAAAATTTATAATCTTTGAGGTTTAAAGAAAAAAATCACTGGAACTATCTGAAATATCTTAAGAGTAATTATCATGGTTGGTACTTTGGTTACTGTATGGTTGAGGAGAATGCCCATTGTCTAAAGAAGCAATTTGGTAGGAAATGCTGCAGATATTGTTTTTGCCGTACTCAGGAAACCACAAAAAAATACTTCTGACTAATATTTGACTATAGTATGTCGTGAACGCTTTCGATATTATATCATCTGTTTTAGAGTATTGAAAAAACCGTTGACGTTGCAGCCCAAAATGGCTGAATTGATTTATACGTGTGATGTACACTTGTATAATAACATGTTACAGAACCTCAACTACAAATATTAATACAAATTGTATTTATATTTGTAAGCGTATTATTGTAATGAAACAACTGAAGTATCACAAATTACATTTTCTATGAAGCTAAATGAAGTAAGAAATGAAATCATCTAATATTTTATTCAAGAAGGGCATGCCCGACTACATACACATTACTCCTTAACTATTCGAGAAATGCATCCGGCTGGATGCCACTGAATATTCAATATTCGTCATGACACAGTATATGTATACATATATATTGAATATATATACATATACACACACATATATTGCCATCTTAATATTTTTTAAAATTAAATATTTAGTGGATTTCGTGGTTTATTTTCGTCAGCCAATAAAAAAAGCTTCTTAAGCAAACCATCTTCTTTTATAAGTTTTGAAGGCGCCTAAAATGAAATAAAAGGACTTTCCATAAAAAAAAGCTAAAACTAGTTTCAAAGCACCAAAAACTAAATGCAAACTTAATTCTGATATTCATAATTTATAAAAATTTTAAAACATATATTCATATTTTTTATGTATTAAAATTATAGGGTACTAGGTAACATGAAAACAATTCTGATTAACTTATGTTATTTTTTTAACCACGTTTATTTGTAATAAATATTTCTATTTCACGATTAAAATGAAAAGTAATATTCCGTTGTAAAATTCGCGGCTAAACGCCAAAACACAAATTGTCCGCCAATTAGATCGCGTGCTTCAAATTCACAGATCACATTGAAATAAAATATAATCAAACTCAAGTGTCTATGTGAGTACGATAACGCGATCTCGTAAACTGAATTGCATAAACCATATTAACCTGTCACTATGGGAAGCCGAAATGTGTGAGGGAGAAACTTTTCCCTTTTGAAAATAATTGTTTGTTTGGGGCATCTATGTATACCTGGAATTTATATATTACGTTATTACGTATTTTGGTGAGAAGCTTTGCATGACTGCAATATAAATATTTCAAACTGAAAAAATAGTTTAAAATCCTTTTTTCGGGAAAATTATCACAATTTGAAATTTTACGATATAAACTTTGAATAATTTTAGATATTTTAGAACCCTTTCTCAAAAGCTGACAAATATTCTATTGTAAAAGAAGAAAAACGTTACACGAGACAAATTGTAAAATGCCCTTTAGAGGTGAGTGAAAAAAATTAACACGAAAACCATCATCTTTTTTATTTCAACTAGAGTATTCCCACCTCTCACCGTTACTTTACTTTTTCCTTCCTTTCCACTTTTTCTTCTAAACGAAGATAAAATATTAATTATTTTTTTTCGACATGCATCAATTTAATCTTCTATTGTAACACTTATTTCGTTCCAAATACCTTCTTTAGAGTACTTTATAAAATCTTTAATATCTTTAGGGCCTCATAAAATTGGAAATATTTTGTAAGTTCCAATTAAACGTAAACTCATCTCCTCGATCCATTGTATTATTACGAATGAAATGCGCCCTTCTTTCATAACTGACAAGAGCAAACTAAGGGACGAGCGGGAACAATACGCGAGCAGCGAGGGCCCAGCTCACGCATAGTGGAAATAGTGTGCGCGCATGATACAAGTGCAAAACAAAATCTGCACACGCGTAACAAACATCATAAATGTGCGCACATGCGGAAACTTAATCGTTCGTTACACAAGTCGACTATGAGTACGAACCTTAAGTCTTATGTTGCTTGCAATAACGACTACACTTTTTAATAATGCAATAAAAAAAATTTATTGACAAATCAACTTGAAATTCTAGAGTAATAAATTATTAGTGTATCAATGTCGTAATACGTAAACGACATCATGACAGCCGTTTTCTATTGCCTGCGCACGGTTCTATATATTTTTTTAGAGCGAAGCAAATAGCAATTCCGAGGTCATTCGACATAATTCATAGCGAATAAAATCTTCAACGAAAATCTTAAGTTTTCTAGAAATGTAATTTTTCGATAACATTTTATAATTATTTGAAATTCGTATGTAAAAAAATAATTATTCTTGTATTTACAATTTTTACGACAGAGGATCCCATTAAAACTTTTTTAGTTAATATTTTTCACTTATCATTATTGTTATTATTATCATTAGTATTAATACACGTTTATAGTTTTTTTTTAATTTAATTTCCAATTATCATCTTATATGCCTCCAATAAATATCACTTCGATAGGTACGTAAATTTTAAGTAAATAAAATCTACCACTGACGAAAGTGAGATAGAATATTACTGAATGTATGAAATTTGTTGAATTTCTTTTTTATGTTTGTCTGTTTTTATCTATAGTTGCTTGTTCATACAGAAAGTATCTTAATCAATAAGCTCAAAACTCACTGAAGTATGAAAAAATAAAATGATGACTGAATATAAACAATATTCTGCAATAAAAAAATAACATTATTAATATCAGACAGGTTCTCATCGCTGTACGTGACGGGTAGGCGCGAGGAATATTTCTCAAACTGTCTTTTCTGTGAAAAGGGTAAAAGTTTTCACTGATCCGTCCTAAGTAGTAAGTCTACATAAGATATTAAGAAGAGGGTTGTATTAGTTTCGTGGTAGGTAAATTCCCCGAAGGAAAAGATAATGAAGATGAAGGAAAATGTGTTATCAATTAAACTTGTCGTTACACCAGTAGTTAAATTTCAAGGCTATAAACGATCATTATAACGAGGGAATATGTTAGCAATTTGTATTGCATTTAAATTTAAAATAATCCGCAATAAATAAGACATTTCCTACAATTTATTTTCTAACCGTAGAAAAATTAGTCACTGTTTAAAAGATTTATATCGACATTGTAATAACGATACACAATTTATGGTTAGGACGAGATCCAATGGTGGTTAATTTGTGATATTATGTACCATCTCTATAAATTATATATATATATATATATATATATATATATATATATATATATATATATATATATATATATATATATATTGAGGGAATCGATAAAAAGGAAAAAAGTAATATCTAATTTTACACAGTAAATCAAAATCAAACAATTAATGGTGGATTATTTAGACCCTTATTAAATTTGTTTGCAGTTTTTGATATTTATTCACATATAATTAACATTTTATTTAACTAAATTTGTAAAGTACTTATAAAATTCGAAAACATTTTTTGGTATTCCAAAGACGACGAATATAAGAAAAACATAAGAACCAAATTTTTGTTCTCAAATATAGGAAAGTAGGACAGATGATCAGTCTACTTTTGAATATAAGAATAATTATACTTCTTACTTTTGAATATAAGAATACTTATACTACTTACTTCTTACTTATTCGGTTACAGCTTTGCCACGTGTTAATGTGATTATCTCCTAGATACACTGTTTTGTTTTTACGATTGTAAGGAAATAAGAATTTTTAAGGTTTGATATATTCTACTCTGATTTTGTACTCAGCAGTTGTTCAGTATTTTCTATTTCGTAGCTGTCATTTTTATTTCGTACAAATATCAAGTTTATGTGTAACTTTTTCCTTACGTGGTTCATTTAACTAAAATAATTCATTAATTCGAGTTTAAAGAATTTTGGTTTTGAGTCTAACCCAGCATTATCGGCATCATTCCCTTTAGAATTTTGAGATAATGGGAAAATTTTTACATTTTTTAAGCACGCACGCACGCACGCACATACAGACACACACACACACACACACATATATATATATAGGAAATTAAGAACGATGACTAGGCTTGTAAAAATCCTGTTTTTAATTATTTGGTATTCAAAAGATTTGGAAACAAGGGGGAAATAAAATTGCGCTTGTCAGCTCCGACGGGTGACTGGGGTTTACTCCTCAAGTACGATTGTTTTGGAATGTAAAAAATTGGTAACGCTGTGTATAAATATAAATACCAATATCATTAAATGTAAATGAAAAATTATTTAATAAAAAATGCTAACAGTATAATTATTTTCAAGTAAAACACAAATGAATAAGATTAGATTAATGTAACGAAATTAAAAACATTTAGTAACGTCGAATTAAGAAGTAAAAATTACGAGACTTTTTAATTTTATACGATAAAATACATCAAATATTCACCTTTAATGATTACAATTCAAGAATTCTATTACTGAAATTCAATCTAATTAACGACATGATTCCGTTTACCTATAGTTAGAATATTATAATGTGCACGAAAACCAGTATGCGAGGATGATTCATTTTATCCATAGCCAGATTGATAAAATGTGCATTCTCAAAATTTAAAAACGCAAAATAAATAAGCAAAAAATGTAATAATTTAAAAACCTATTTCATTTATGTTTCAATTCCCTCCCCGCAATTTCAGCACAAGCTCTCGCTTCTCGATCTTGACTTAACAAAATTTCCTTGTGGATTTTATGGAGCTCGTGTTCTTTTCGTTGTCTCTGCTACATTTCATTCCTCGTACAGTTTCTTTTTAATTCTTCTGTCTGAAGTAACTAACATTGACTAAAAGTGAACCTGATATCCGAATGCTGGCTGCTGGAGTATCTCTTGCTTATTGGTACATTCGTGTCCACGTTCAACATGGTTCTTTGTACCTCACCCCTAGGCTGAACTGCAGGAACATCTTCCGATGCCTCTGATGATCTTGGTAAAGCTTCCGCAGCTTCAGCAAAACCTTCACTTCTACTATTCGATTGTTGCTCAGACGGATCTGTGAATAATTGACTCTAATTAATTCAATAACAATTCAAGAATATAACAAATTTACAAATTTTAAATTTCAACACATTTTTGAATATCAATAGAAAGAAAATAAAATAAAAGTGCAATAGAAAGATGTTTAAATGAATTTTATAATTTGTAATTTTTCACTTTGTTAATTTCACTTCATATAAATCCATCTAAAACTTTCAGTGCCCTGTTACTATATTAATAAGTTTCTAAAAAGCAGTGAAATTAAAAGATTTATTGTACACTTATTTACCTCACTTTTATTACAAACATTGTTTACCTCGATTGCATTGCTGGGCAAAATCGTTTGATGGGACTTTCAATATTAGTATTGGCGCTATTAAGAAAACGACAGGGTCAATTTGGATGTCATTATTCGCGTCTCCTGCGCTGGTGGACATCTGCTGCTGCTTTTTCTTTGCCAACTCTCTTCTCTGCTTGGCTTTTATATTAAGCCAAAGTCGGTACAGTTGACTTCCTTTTGTCTAAAGAAATAAATAAAGTATACGTTCACGTTACCGTGACGTAGAAAATATTTGTTTGATTTGTCATCTGAGCTTCATAATGGAATAAATAATAATGCGAAGACTTCGCACGGGTCACGCTAGTTTTACTAAAATTGACATATAAAGGCGCAAGTATCAAAAGCATTGAGCTAAAGCGCCACTTTATTTATACGTGAGTGGATTTGAAATTAAACAAAAATTTTACCGACCGTCAATCATATTGATGTTGAGCCGTTAGATGGCAGCATTGCTGTTTTGTGTATATAATTTTAATAATTAATTAATTTGCAAAAACAATAACAACAATAAATTTTTTAGTTGTGGATGCCGGTAGAGCAAGCAATTATCTATAAAATGATATATAATTTATGTGGATTAGTTGTGAGGTTTTTTTTAAAAAGGGAGAGTAACATCTTAACTTTAGCGTATTAATATATATGATAAAATCATAAATTTGCATGTGATTCGTTGCTATCTTCTCTCTCTCTATTCAACTTCAACACTTGACTCAGATCCCATGTACCATTAGAGACAATCCATACTACAAATTTATAATAATAATACCTCTTTTTATAATACCAATGTGCCGATTATATAATAATATTATTTCTCAACATTCATCCTTGGACATTTTTGAACTGAAATTTTAAAAGAAAATTAAAAAATAAATACAAAATATATTATTTAAAAATTAAAACTACCTGCGATAAAATTAATGTTTTGTTCAGCATGTAGATTAGAAATTAAAAGCAGTTATGATAGAATTAATGTTTTGTTTAGTATGTAGAAAATAATATTTATTAATATTAATTATTATCTTAGAATTATATTATTTTCTACTAACTATAATTGTAATGATTGATTAATACATTTTGTTATTTATTTAATAGCACAAGCAATCCTTGAAAATTAATACGTATATACTATAACCATTTTGTGCACACATAATTAGAGTTAGAGTATAGTTTTATACTCTGTTTTTTTATTGTACTTCTACGTGACGGTAACTTGTTTTGCAAACCTTTCAATAATTATGTAAATAAATTCTATTTTCATTATAAACTTGAATATTTGACTGCAGTTACCCTTTTGTTATTATATCCACTATCATTTTATAGATATCTTAATATTTTTTTTCAAATTCACGTTTGCTCTACCGATGTGTTTATTTTCAATAACATCTTTGTGAGAGATGAATATCTTTACTGTGTTTCCGTCTAGTTCTTTTCCTTGTATTCATTTTAGTACTTTTATTAAACACAATACTTCCAGCCAAAACAAACTTTCCTTACAACTATTAGTAAATTTCGTCTTCACCATTACTCCGTCGATGCGTTTATTTTCAATTACATATTTGTGAGAGACGGATACCTTAACTCTGTTTCCGTGTAGTTTCCTTTTCTTGTATTTATTTTACTACTCTTGTTAAACCCAATACTTCCAGGCGAAACAAACTTGACTTACAACTGTTAATAAATAATTAATTCAATATATAAATTAAAGATGTGCCTGAAATTGGCTGATTGCACTTTTTTTAACGTTCTGTACTTTGCACACTCTGAACTTTTGATTTTACTATTCATAAAACATGACACCGGGCGCCATATATGAAAACGGATTCTTAGCGAGTAAACCCAAAAAATTTGTTGCTCGTGTTTTCTAGTAAGTCTCTGAAAATATACTGTGCAAAATTATAAAAATTATTTGTTTTATAATATTTTAACTATACCAGAATTATACATAAATAGTTAAAATAGTTTACTCAAATGTCAAGGTTAAGCGAACATCGGACACCCAATACACCCCAACTTATGTTAAACTTTAATAAGAATATCAGAAGACCCAAGAATGAATCCCACATATAGCCTTTCACGCTCATATGACAACTGGATAACGTCAATGATATCGGTGCCGATTCTAACAAGGCACCGACATGACATAAACGATTTCACTTTAACCGAACCGACTTCAATAAGGACATGATTGTTTATTGAAAATTTGTCGTCTAAAATATTGTGTTTTGTTTTAAAAAATATAGAATAAAGAAAAAACATCAGTCAAAAAAATATTAGTCATTTCATGTTGACGTTTTTAAAATTTTAATCTCCTATAACAATGATTGATTATAACAAATTATTTGAAAAATAACATTGAAATATGCATATTTTTCTAAATAATTTTTTAGCTATTGATGCCGATTAAAGAGTTGTTACTCTGTATTTTTATTACCAAAAGGCAAAAAGTTCAAAAGAAAAAATGTAAATTAATTGAGAATACTATTGAAAACTTTTTATTTTATTTTAATTTCTGGGAAGTTCTACACGAAAACGAACATTTTATAAGAGTACTTGTCTTGTAAAGTATTTGTTTTCGTCTAGCAATTAATTAATTAATGCGAGTGTACAAAACGGGCGTAAGCTAAATAATATTTGTGCGCGTTGTACGAGTAAGCAACTGAACTCAAATACTGCCTTGTTCTCTTTTATAAGTATATAAGTCCCTTTATCAGCGTATCCCTAAATAATTATTACGCATGTCAATAATTATGTGGATATATTTGTTAAGGTACATCTAAAATACAATACAATAAAATTAATGTAGTCTACCAAATCAAGTACACAAAGGAGAAAAAATGTTTAAATTTTTTTCAATATTTATTATTATGTTTTTTCATTACTTCAATTATTAGTCATTTTTACATTATAAAATTATATTTGAGACTCAGATTAAAAAGGAAAAGATTTCAAATTTAAACACAATTTAATGCTACGCTACGACAAGTCCCGACCGGCAAGTCTGCACCCGACTCCGGGTCAGATGAGTTTCTCACGCGACTGTAAAACTAACGATAGCGACTTAGAACGACGATGTTATGGTGATTTGAAGAATAATTTTGGCAATTCTTTAATGGGCGCAAAAATATGTTAAACAGTGATCATTTTTAATTTTGGTTAAAAATGCATAACAACAAATATTCAATATATCAAATTTGCTCTTTCCGAGTAAGTATTCATAAAAGTGTGCTTGAACTTGTTACGGTTCCCAATAATGTAAATGTATCGACACCTAACGTGACCGTTCTTTCATATGTTCGGTGAATTCAATAATTAGAAAGACATTAAATATGCACAGCTTCAAAAATAAGCTAATATTTGATTGATACATCAGCATCAGGGACTTTATTATATGTTTGAACTTGTAAGTTATTATGCAGTAAAATGAAATGGTATTAAAATTATATATTCATAATTTTGGAATATTTACACGGGTATTTTATTATTAATAAAGGAGCGGTGATGTAACAAGAGAATACTGAGAATGCATACTAGATTATAAGTAATTTATATAAAAAACATTTGTAAGTTTTTATGTGACATATTATATTTACTCATAGTAATCTACCATCGTAGCCTATTGACTGCCTACTGAATATGTAGCAACATATTTTAAAAATAGACCTACTATGTACGTGTAGAACTCGCACTATCAACGTTCAGTATACATTTAGGCATATGTAAACATTTTACATAGAATTTGTATTAATATGCACATAGAATTTGTCTTTAACTATTCCCAAATATCAATATTATTTTCACAATGTAAATATATTGCTCAGTATCTCTTCCACCTGTAAAAATATCGTGAATGCCTCAAATCTATGAAATTTAGAATCATCGCTATAGTTTTAGGGTAATATTTAAATAAACATCTCGTACTTTCGGAGAAAAGAGGAGAGGAAGCGTGATATATTTTTGTGGATATTATCAACAATATCTCTAGGACTACGGTAGATAATAGTAAGAGAACATTGTTTCGGAATATTTATTTTATATATTGGAATTTATGTATCAATTATACACAAATGATGGAGGGAAATTATTTAAAACAGTTTAGGGAATCCCATATTGGTTTTTATAAATTTCTCAGTCAGATTTACATTTCTAGATAAACATTATTTTATGAAATTATTATAAATAATTTGTATACTTGAATACACAGTGGATATATTAAAACATATTTTTCTTCGTCTAATTTGGTTTTGGTAAGAAATTTTATTTTATAACATATTATTTGTCGGAAAGAAGAACAGTAATTTAGTATTAGTTGAGATAAGAAAAGAAGAAGCAAGATATAATTTTAAATATAGAAAAATAGTGAAACCATATCACAAAAGATTTAAACAGCCCCAAGTGTTAAATAATGTAAAACGCCGATCCGTACCAAACATAAAATTGTATAGAAATTGCTTAAATCCATATAAGCCTAGTTACAAAAATCGTAAAAAGTAATAATATCTTAATTGATACGTTTTTTTAATTTATAGCAAAATGTAAATAATTTACATTCAGTAAAAATTTAGAAAGCTAATTTCGAGTGACTGGTGCATCGAAATATTAAAACGAATACATTATACAGGCACTGAACGAGGAAAAAAGTAATTTACAAAGAGATAAATAGAAATGTAGAACCAAAATGTAACACTTCTCTTGCTTTAACTGATACATCATTAAGCCTAGTTTTGGAGCTCTCCAATACATTCCTTGTAATGTATTATTTGTGACTTATACTAGCTTATTACTCGGTATTGCTCGGTTCTTTTCGAACTTGCACTCCCCAGAGGTGGCGTGGATATTGTTACCCGCTTAAGATTTTTCGCTATATGATAAAGTGTAAGAGAACTTTATAGAAATTTTGGGAGTCTATGGGGAATATACACACATACATACAATGAGTTTTATTTATCAGATTTCCCAAATTATTTCAACTGTATTTCATCACATTTTCGATACTTTCCCTTTTTCTCTGCGGAAAAGTTATGTTCTGGAGAACAAATGGAAAGTAGTATGATCCACCATCATTAACATGGTAAGTGATTCTAGGTTAGCACGTTTAACTATGATTTTTATTCATGGCCTACACTAGCTTTTTCTGAAACTTATTTCTAAATTTAGCCCAAAGTTTTTAGCCTGTTACGTTGGCTAGATTATACATATATGTACATTATCAGCTTATTTGCCTTTAAATACTTATAATCTACTGTATTATAAATCTGGTTATCTCATGTAAATGTACTGCTCATAGTTCAAACGATATATATCTTAACGTGAGCCATATCCAATTATCTGTTCTGATATTACGAAAGTCCAGTAACGCTTTTAATTGCGGAATCTTTCAAATACTAGTCTCTAGTACAGTGTTCTTGACTGTATAATTTTATTTTTTTTTCACAGTTTTTTTAATTTTATTGATAAAACAATTGTTTCAAACTAATAATTTTTGTACTGATAATTCTTGAATATACTTCTACTGTAATTCTAATAAAATTAAAACCTTTACAAATATTTTGAAAATAAACCTTATTTGTTAGTATTTCAGAAAACGTATATTGGTCAATTAAAAATTTCCCTAGAAAAAAATATTTCTTTCATTGGAGTAAAATTTTTCATAAACGGCTTTAATATTGTAAAGTTTATTATTTTCATATTTTAAATTTATCGAATAATTGAGAAAATTCATTTATTTGTCTAAATATTATTTAGTTCCTTACAATAGATTGAGTCATTAAATTGCCTTAAAGTTCATTCGGTTGGTAATATGTGTGCTATAGAAGGTTTTACAAAATATGTACCCGAAACATTAGTTACGGTTAGATTTTTGTGTTTTAGGGAAAAATGCAACACACTACATTTTTTTCACATATTATGATATATTTTCAAATTTCGATCAAGTTTCTCAGAAAATCAAATCCAATAAAAAAAATCAAATCTAACCGAAAATTAAATAAAAAATCAATAGCCTTCAAACTAATATAAACTAAATTAGTGTAATATGTATTAATGATTCTTGTTAATAAGATGATGATTTACGTTGTACTCATTAGAAATTGTTTAAGCTAATATACTCATAGCATTTAAATTGTTTTGTTTTTATGCTATTTAAACGTATATCAATATTACGAGTACTTGGCATGTGGAAGAATACAAAGAGAATTTAAAAATTTTGAAGCGCAATTTTTTTTCATTTGACCCAATAGCCTTCCATTTGTAGATAATTTTCATTAATAAAGCAATGGATAAATATGAAATATTTTGTAAAAAAATATACAAAACTTTTATTATGATACTAATGAGTATAATAAGACCAAGAGTGCGGTATATAAAGAGTTTCATGCGCTTAATGGAACTTTCAGGAGCTGAAGTTACTGAAGATCCTTTCTAAATGTTGGTGAAAGAATTTTTGAAATCGGATGAGTAATTTCGAAGATTACCTCTTACATCCATACATGCAAAGTGTTACACCTTTCTTTATGTTCTGAACTTCTGATTTTACTCCTCATTAAAATTCATACCGGGGACTTTATATGAAAATTGATTCTTAAGCGGTAAACTCCAAAAAGTTATAAATAAAATGTGATATTTTTCATTTGTTTCATGCCGAAAATTTCAATATAGATAAAATAAATTTGAGGATAGAGCTGTTTTTGGAAAAACCAGCTTATGAAACTATAAATTATTTATAGATAAATACTAAATAAATCTTGAAAATTATTTAAAGAGTAAACGAGTTATGAGCTTCTAAATTTAATTGTAGAAATATAGGATGGATATCTTCCTATCTCATTCACTCTGACTGAAAACAATGAGCATTATTAAAAATTACTTCCCCATTCAATATTGCCGCCTAAAGTTAAATGTAAACTTTAACTCGATAAATTATCAAAATTTCAAAACTTTCTTGTTCATAAATTTAGAAAATTAGTGACTAATCCTAGGTTATTTCATTTTGTAATTTGTTGTACTTTTTTTCCCGCTAGGTAACTATGCGCGTTGAATCATTTTCGGATCCTCACTACAAAGTTGTTCCGTTAATGTTAGTATTAAACATTATGTGACGCTTGTGTTATACAACTCATTGAGGCAATAAGTAACTTTTCACATTTCATGGTATTATAGAGTGTGTTGTGATATATGTTCGTATATATATCACGTCATTGGATGAGGTCGTTAATCAAATTAATTTCATTAAGAATGAAGTTCCTTTTTCTTTATTTGTTTCCATGGTTTAGCAAAAATGGGCTATCCATTTACTTGATCTCTTAGCCAATATTAAGCACATTCACATAGAATATCAAAAATATTTTTGAAACATGGGATTAATGAATGATAACGATTTAACTGAAGGGTGCCGAAGTATGCGGCGTGCATTTTGAAATTAAAAATTGTATGTTTTTATAGTTACATTAAAACAATATATTAGAATATCGTAGATAGCATAAAAAATCCAAAAAAATATAAATAATGTATATTATCAAATATTAAGCATAATTTTTTATGTTTTCTTTCTATTGCAAAATCTGACAATTCACATGTTTTTGAGTTAAACAAACAAAATTACTGAAAAGTATTATTTGAAAAGATTATATAAAATATATAACAATCGGCCGTGGCTGTTTCTTATTGACATTATCATTTCACGTTTATATCGTTCACTCACTCAATAAAGTAGTATTAAAACTTATCTCACTCTAATCACAAGACGCACTAACTCAAACGTCGTTCAGCAATGAAATAAGAGTCGCTCAAAAACGTAGGAGTAGCGTGAAACATATTTTTGTTTTTGTTTGTGTGAATATTAGTCACATGTTTTAGAAACATATAATTAGGTGAATCGATTGTGATAAAATAAAACTGCTATTTTCAGTTGGTCCGTATATTTTTTTAATAACTTCATCTGAATTGGATTAGTAATTTTTACGTTATGCGTGTCAGTTACTAATCCAATTCAGATGAAGTTATAAACAAATACAAAAACACCCAAAAATTTAGAAAACGTCCTTAATACGCCCATTTATTTTACAAAAATTGTTAAAGCACAAACACGCAAAGTTTACAGTTTTGTTGTAGGTACAGTCTGCAACATGCAAACTATAATGTAGTATAAAATCGAATTATACAGACTCACATTCCACATAGAGACTTGTTATCATTTTTAAAGACCGCTCATAATATTTCCTGAACGAGGCAATAGGCTCTCAAAAGCAAGACATTATTCCTTGCTTCTGATCATTATTTTCCTTGTAGGAATGTCGAAAAAAGACACTTTTCCTTCAAATAATATCTTTCATGGTAGCTAGTATAGACCGTGTTTTTTATGATTCTTTCAAAAAAGTAAATTAAGGTCATGTAGAGAATTCAGCAACTAGCAACGTAGTACGTAATGACTTTTATATTGCTCCTAACATTTTTCTGACAGGTTCGTTATCTTTGTTATGTATTTGCAATAAAATATTGGTCTAGCACATGGGTTTTGCTCAAAATATTAAGAAATATGTTTTATAGCTTTTGCAATAATACCATTGTGGTGGCTTTTTTTATTTCCAAGAGAATTATCCGGTTTTATAGGCCGACATACAAGTACTATACTATTTACAGAAGCAAAGGTATTATGATTTTGTTTGCTACATAGAAATGCAAGGTTCTCTCGTCGTTACAAAATGCATGGTACTTATCATAACTGAAGTAAAGACTAAATTATTATCAGAAAAATATATTTTATTATTAATTATTTAACCTATATTAACCAAAATAAAGGTTATATTATTGAATGAATGACAAATCATCGAGTAGGAATGTAAAATACCATGTTTATTACGCACGCAGAGAATTAAATCCATAGGCCTTTGCTCTAAAAGCTTGTGCTACGCGCAATGCAAATAAGCTTTTCGGTAATATGTTAAGTGATCTTATTATCAATTTATTACACGATATTTTTTGTGTTTCCATAGTATAGAAAATTTACGCATTGTTACATTTTACCACACTACTTTATGTCCTGATTAAATTTTCATGTTATTAATATGATCTGAAAACCACAACACGACTGTCGAGCTTTATGAGTACATAAATGCAAAATATGATACTTGAAGAAAAATGGCAAGAAGCATAAAAATAAAATATGACAAAAGAAAAAATCTTAAAAGTTTAGCCTGTATATCTGAGGGCTGTAAAAGGGACAAAGTGGTATCGTTAACAAGTTCTTGTTACCTTTAGGATGACCGTGACAGAGTTAATATTTAAAAATTATTTTATGGAAAATTCAGTTGTACGCGTTATGTTAAATGAATGAAGATAATTTGTGAGTCTACTTGACGCTTTTTTTTAAATTTTCTAATGTTAAAAATGGGCAAACAAATAATACAAATAATTTTTATCACTTTTCCTAAGCTTAATCATTCGTAGTTTGTAGCTGTTTACAATTACATTATCGCCCGTTCCGGTTAAATCTGTGCGAAAGGACAATGACTTGACATTTTTGAAATAATCTTTTTTTATAATAGTAACATTCTGTTAATTTATTAACTAATTCTCAAAAGTTTTGTTGTTTATTCCGTGCTTAGCTTAAATACACAAATGTGCAACCTAATCTTGCAATAGAACAACGCT
Organism: Druceiella hillmani; assembly: GCA_039881145.1. Taxonomy (NCBI): domain Eukaryota; kingdom Metazoa; phylum Arthropoda; class Insecta; order Lepidoptera; family Hepialidae; genus Druceiella; species Druceiella hillmani. The sequence goes on from JAYKKI010000043.1 coordinate 18,982,888, forward strand.
GTACATGTGTATGTGTGTGTATGCGTGTGTTCAATCCATCATTTTACGCAGCTAAAGAGGTTTCAAATGGTTCATTTACGTGTAAAAAATTTCCCATTACATATATCTATGTATAAACTAAATCATGGTCAAAGATTTATGCTAATCTGCTAAGCCATTTTTGTATGAAGCTATAAACAAATAATGTAGCTTAGTGTGATCCGATCAAGTGTCTTAATTCATTGTTTTAATTTACCTAAAACAAACATATATTACTTTGTTAAACATTTAAAGTTATAAGAATATAAGGACAATGTTCAAAAAAACCCAGGCTCCGTATAAATGAGGTGTAACTATAATTAGAGTTATAAATTAGTAAATAATTATTGCATAGCGGGCATCATCAAAATGTATGACTAAATGTGTGAATTGCGACAGGGTTTAAAATTAGAATTTGGTAATTATTTTTTTTAGTGGGGGGGGGATTATTTAATATATTAGTAAAAGGAGAATTAAATGGTAACTGTTGCGGTTTTAAAATGTACAACATTTCGAATAAATATACACAGCTATTTTACATTTACAAGGTTAACATTAAAACTAATGTTCCTATCCAAAATAATTACGTCGATTAGGAGAAAATAGAATACTAACTCTAATACAACGAAGCAAGTACTTGAAATACACCGAGTAACACTCGGTCATCCGGCATATATATATATATATATATATATATATATATATATATATATATATATATGTACAACGATTAGAATTTAGGTTATCTCCACTGTGATTGGTCTTTTAGTAGGTACCTGACTACCTAAATATCGGGCGGACAATAAATACTAAGTTGTTCTCGTTTAGCTGGGTCAATATATTAATTACATATAGTACAGACAGACAAAACTTACAAAATGTTCATTATTGCCTATTGATTATAATGCTTGCATAGATATATGAAATTGATAAGGAAATAAAGAAATGCTCCAATAAGAAACTGGTTTGAATCCACCACATGGAAATATTTGACTGGACATTGGCTCAAATAATCGGGAAAGTACGCTAATTTATTTGAACGTACATGAAACATGTGTTTAAGTTTTATTGGAAGAGAGATTTCGGAACAATAAGGAAGAAATTTTACGCGTGTTATATGAATGTTACTTTGGTATTTAAATTTACTATGTAACTTTTAAGCTTTTACGTTCTCTACACAATAATTGGACGGGAATAAAACCTATAATTATCCTTACTTTCCCTGAGATTTTTTTCCCAATGTATTGTAACAATCAAATCTCTTTTTTACACCTTTTTATAGGTAACCTTTTCATCTGATGCAGAATATTTTTCATTAATCATCATTATTTACTAATAAATCAGCCAGTAAATATTCAATAGGATTAATAAGCTTTTATCTCTTATTTTAATTATATATTTTTTTAAAATCTTAATTTAATCATTTCACAGTACATCTAATAAAATATTAATTTATCTGTTTTGTGAAAATAATTTTTATAAATCTGAAAACTTTTTATTTCCCAAGTTATACAACCAAAATTTAACGTTCGAAGCGGTTCTAAAGTCATTTTTTCCTCACCTTCATTAAAACCTGTTATTAAAATAATAAAAAATGTGAGTTCATCTATTAGAGCTGTATTTTTCTAAAATAACTCTTTATGTCATAAAGTAGTTTCTTGAAACATGTTCACAATTTTATCTCAAATGTGTACGACGTAAATAACGACACACGTATATTTGAATATGACGGTCAAAACATTTTTTTTTCCAATTTACAATGTCGTGCACCAGTGTGATCTATTGGAATAGACAGTAGTGTTATTGTTTTGACTATAGGTTATATTTATTAATTTTCTTTTCCATTTAAATAACATCTTTGGGAGAATGTCGGTTATATTTTTGATTACATTCGAATTGGGAGCAGTTGTTTTCTATATATTTTAAGCCTAATTCCACTTAGTTCTCTGAATAAACTTACTTTAGAGTATAATTTACAAATGCGTATGTGTGCTGGTGCCTGTAATTGTTGAAGATATTTCCATTTACATTTTTTTGTAATTTACTTGTTTAATCTAATAATATTATATATGTTAGCATTATCTAGGTATGCACAATATATATTTTGGTATACTAAAATTTACATACAAGCTTCTTGAAAATAGTAACTATCACATACTCGTATTTATTGTAAAGTTAGGTGGTTTTTAATTATTTCAAAGATTTTTCACGTCTTAGTAATCAGTTTATTTTTAATTTTCAGAGCTCCTTAGAAATTAAAAATATTTATTTATTGAAATTATTTATTAATAGGCCAAAATTCGGAACTTGGTAAGTGAAAAGAGCTACTGTTGGGTAAAAGCGGAAACCTTTATATTCAAAATGCAACCTATAAATCTGAATCTAGACCTTTAAGTAACTTTGATCAAGATTATTAAGCAAACCAAATTTTAAACTTATTTATCTTCATGCTGAATAAGTGAAATGACTTTGTGGACTTGACACGATTAAAGAAATTGCAAATAACAAAAAAACAATTGCAAAAAGCTGAAAAATCTATAACTGAAAAAACAGAAAACCGAATCGAAATTAAAAAGTCACAAGAACCATATTGTCTTATTAAATTCACTAATTTAATAAGAAAATATGGTTCTTGTGAAAAAATATCTTGAGAAACTAAAAATATTGAATATTTTTATGATTTTCATGCTATGATTTGGGAACAAAAAAGAAATTGTTTCAATCATAAGATCATGGACTAAAAATATTTTTCGCAACATATTAAGGAAAAGAACAACCTTTTTGGGTTGCTATAAAAATAGCAACCAAAAAAGGTTAAATTTGAAGAATTATGACTCTAAACACAACTATATGCCCTTCAAATTATGTCTTTACGTGTAGGTTTTCACTTAACCTTAGTTTTTAGGAAGAATAAAAACTTTTAGGTTATTTACTTAAGCTACTTTTATTTTAAACTTTAAACGATATTACTTTAGGTAAAAATATGTTAACTTCCCGGGTATGTGAGATACGTGAAGCAAACTAGTTGTTAGAAATTATCACTTCCTGTAAGGTCAATACTTTCCTTTTAAGGACGGGTCATTTATCTTAGGTGTCTCAAAATAATTTTTACCAATAAATAGAACATACAGGCTGTACTATGAAAGGAAACGTTTATTTAGTAAGTTAAGAGTGAATTGAGGAAACCAAATGACGCAAAATAATAAAAAGGTACCTCACGAAACAAATATCGAGTAGTCGATATCTATTTTAGCTCTGCCAAAGTTTGGGGCGACAGATAATAAAGAAACGCTGTAAATGCAAACTAGCAAATAATATGATTTGCATTTACAGCGTTCGACTTGGAAGCGATATTGTCACGAAAGTTCTTTTTAACCTTACCAAGTTCCATTTTCCAGCTTTTTCCTTTTATTTATTATAATTTTCTTAATACATAATATGTTTTAACAATAATTTTTATTGAATAGAGAATTCAGCGCAAACTAAAATTTAGTGAAAACAATCATTTTAAAACATATAATAAAATTATAAACAAGTAAAGTATAATTTAAGACATAACTCAGTTTTAAATAATATGAAAAAAATCTCCCAAATTCACATATTTATCTTCATATATCCGAATTTCATGTTTATTATACTCGTGAAATGAGCGTAATTATTTTGTTTGTTTTTAAAATTAATAAAAAATGGATAAACATATTTTTCAATGATAAATTGCTGTAATGTAAGTGATATAGAATTAATATAGAGTTAATGTAAGTGATATAGAATTGACTCCTACAATACTAATTCTTATATATGGCAAACGTATAATGTTCCAAGTTTAAATTAGATTAAGTTTTGAGTTCATAGCCCCATAACAATAAATTTAAAATATTTTCCTTTCATATAAAAGGGAGTAAGCAAAAAACGCAGCCTATCTTTATTCTTACATTCCTTAGTACATGAACTACATTGAAAAATAAAAAAAATGTTTGTAGAGTAATTACATCCACAGTTTTCAGTATGATATTGAAGCACACATATTATAAGGAAGACAAGAAGTAAAATCAAACGAGGAAACATTTCCGAAGAACTGATGATTGAAGATTAAAAATAATTAAGAAAAGAGTATTATATTTGGTGAAATATTAATTGTTTGCAGAAAAATATTCGTCTAGTACTTGTAAGTTCCGCTACTATTAATATTCTCAATTGGTTTCATTAGGTAAAGCAAACCACAACACTTCACTAAATAAAAAATACACCGAATCCAATTAATCAATAAAGTAGAGTTCTTGTCTGTAACATTATTCATAAATTCCAAACAACAAACTAAAAACAATATTTAAGTATGTAAGATTTAAGTGGATTTGTAATAGTCTCCCACCCCCTCCCCTCTCCAAGACGAGATTGAATTTTTTAACGTCTGTTCTGTCTTAAGACAATAAGTTTTATAGCTTGAATTTGAAATATTATCTTTAATCGCAAACATAAAAATATACAGATGTGTCTCGAAACGTTTACTTATGCATCCGCATCACTTTGTTCGCACTCTAAGAATTCGACAAGAAACACTCATAGTGTAACCAGACGCAAGTTTAGATTCAAATATCCAAAAAAAACTGAACGCATTGTGTTATTTTTATTGCTTACAACGTTTTGTACCTTACTCGTTAAAAGTTCATTTTGAAAATACTCTACACCTGCTACTCTAACCTACTCGTTAAAAAGTTCATTTTAAAAATACCTGTCGCAGAAAATTTGCTATAGCCTTCTCTATAATATTTTGACTTTTTTCTGAAATGGCACATAAATATAAATAATCTTTTAATTTGTGTTAAATTTATATTGGAAATTCGAGCACAGCAAAAACAGACTACCGTACAACGTAATCTTACTTTGGGATTTTTTTTATTAAAGAATAAGAGTACTAAAAAGATAATCTTTGAAGATAGATTGCTATGTGAAGTTACTTTATATTATAGTCCGGTCAATTTAGACAATTGAAATAGCGAAAATTCCCATAAAGCTAAATTTTTCTAGAGACCTTGGGTTGACCATTATAAATGAAGTGTCAAAAGTCCCCATCGATCCCATGTGTGCTAAAAAAGTTATTCGGGGTCAAAGGTCAAAATTTTTGGTTTTTTGGATTTTTCTTGAAAACGGTAAATTTGATCGAAAAAGTACCTCAGACCAAAAGTATAGAGCTTAAAATTTTCTATAAAAATTGTTCTTATAATTTTTTCTCTCAGACTTACCATTTTCCAGATATTGCGCTTGTAAAAATCACGTTCTACATAATCTGCACCCATGTGCCACACCGCCTATGAGGTAGTGTACTCGGCGCTTATTATTTAACGTAGTTTCCCCGGTAGGTCTATTTCACGAATCTTTATGACGTTATTGTTACTAATAATAGAAGGAATATTAAAATGATGTAAAAAAAAACGAGCAATATAAGATTTAACACTTATGAAGTATATATTCAATACAATACAGTATATATAGTGCAATACAATAAGTATATAATATCACTTTAATTTTTTTTTGATACTTTAATCTGATTCATATTCTTCATAGTTAACTTCAACAACCATGTTTTCTTCGATTTCTTCTTCTTCTTCTTCGTCTTTTTCTTCTTCTTCCTCTTGCTGAATGTTTAAAACTTGTGTAATGTCTTGGTAATTGTCAACAAAACAAATAAATGTTAATTTTCCTGGCTTCTCTGTAATAATAATTCTACTACCATACTTTAACTTCAATCGTATTTTTATAATTCTGTTTTCTAAATCTACATTTTGGCAAACATTCTTTAATTCATCCAACGTAAACTGGCAGTAATCGCTACTTTCAATGAAATTGAAAATGTCCTCCATTGCAGAGTTTATATCCTCACTTTGAGGACGACGTTTCCGAGAAAAATCCAAAAAACTTAAAATTTTGACCTTTGACCCCGAATAACTTTTTTAGCACATATGGGATCGATGGGGACTTTTGACACTTTATTTGTAATGGTCAACCCAAGGTCTCTACAAAAATTACCTTAGCTTTATGGGAATTTTTGTTATTTGGTCACTATTTTTATGTCTAAATTGACCGGACTATAAAAACTAATTGGTAATACGAGCTTTGTATTTCCATTTCTAAGGTGTTTTCATTAAATTTTGTAGAACTGTAATATAAGCGGAGATCGGAAGAGCACCATACTGGAAGTTTTAAATCTACACGCCGTAACCGAAAGCTGTGTACCGTATTTATTTTACCGCATAGAATGAACGGTTCCTTGCTTAACAACTTGCTTTTGCTAATGAAGATGTTTTTTGTAAATTCTTTCTGATTAACATTTCTTATTAACGGGTAAACCCAAATTATGAGGTATAGAACAAAATCTCAGAATGTAATATTATATTTTATTTTTGCATTCTGAATGTGCAATGTTCAAAAAATATTGGATTTATTCTTACAATGTAAAGTAATTATCTAAATGTGCAATATTATTTCAATTCTTAGTAGTATCTCTGCCAAATTTTATTTGAATCCATCCATATGTCGAGGAGAAAATAGTAAATAAACATTGACGCAAGTACACGCACACACACATACATGCACGACGCACGCACACACGTACGCGCGCACAAACGCTCGCTCTTATGTAGATTCTGATTTTTCACATATGAGATATATTGCGTGTGATCGAAGAAAGAATTCGCGTCGATTTGCTTTCATGTATTATACTTTGATATTATTTCCATATAGGTATTCTCTATATATCACAATATATTCCTAGAAAATATCATTATTTCTAAACCAATTACTGTTTGTCTACGAAGTATGAAGTCCAGTTTTCTTTAACGGCATATTCATATTTTTGATAAAACAATCTCTATTTTTACAATGGTTCTGATATGAAAAAATTGATCCAATCTTCATTTATATTTTTAATAAATTACATTTTATCTGATCCATACATTTATTTCATAAAAAATTGTATTACAGCTCATTCCTCGCCAAAATCATTCAACTTGACTAAAAGCAATTTTCACTGACGGAGTACTAAAAGAGAGAAAGAACAATATCTATTCAACAAAAAATATTTTCAATGTTCTATGTATTCGTATTTCGTAAGCTACAACACCGGCTGGTGGCTAGTTTTTCACGCCAAGACTCGCAGCCGATTGTTTGTGTAACGGCTGTTCTGTAATTGAAATATTTTATTTCATAACTAGCTGTTGCTTGCGACTTTGTCCGCGTTATGGACCTAAAGTTTTACGAAATTTTATTTTTATTTTGTTTTGTACAACTTTGCTATGAGCGTGAGGTAACATTTCGCAAATGTTGTCAGTTTAATCGAGATTCACGCTGAACTACTGTTTCAAAAACATGGGGTTTTGCATGGTACTCTCAATCGAGCTAGTCGTACTTTACGTTCTGTACTACTCTGCAGCGATCGGAAGGTGACATTTCGGATACGTTGAAACCTTAATCTAGATTCACGCTGCATTACCGTGTCCAAAGCATGGGACCTGGCATGGTTTTCTTGATCACGAGATAACCATACTTCGCGTTCCGTACTACTCTACAGTGATCGTGAGATAACATTTCGGATAGGTTGAGAGTTTATTCGAGATTCAAGCATTTCCGTAGCACGGGACCTTGTATTGTACTCCCGATCGCGAGCTAGTCATGCTTTACGTTCTGCGCTACTTTGCAGTTATTGTCAGATCCTACATCTTCAGGTCACATTTCGTAGCTCTCAACGTGCTTAATCGAGATTCACGCTGCTTTCCTGATTCCAAAACACGGGACTTAGCGCGGTGCGCTCAATCGTGAGCAAGCCGTACTTTACGTTCTATACTATGCTGCAGTGATCCTGAAGTAACATTTCGGATACACTGAAAGTTTAATCAATATTCACGCTGCATTACCGTTTCCAAAGCTCGAGACACGGTATTGTGTTTTCGAGTTAAATATAACCGAGCTTGACGCTCCTCGTCAGTCTCGAAAGGATGAACAAACCGCTTCTCTTGAGTTTTTAGCCAAATTAATTTTCATTTTGTTTTTAAGCATTTTTTAATAAATCAATATTTTATTATTACTTGTGATGAAATTTTTAAAAATTTAACATGAACACAAAACAATTATTTGTTGATCAAACCAAATAATTATCATCTCAATAACCACAATAAGGCTTTCTTTAAAATTAGCCAAGACCATTTTTTAAAATATTTAGAAAAAAAATTCAGCTATTATAAATTGAGGCCCTCTTTTAGGCTATAAAAATGACTAGATTCAATTATTCAAAGAAATATACAATTGATAAAATTAAAAGATATCACTAAAAGAAATCAGTGGAATAATTCAATTGATCGAAAAAACGTGTAATTTTTGAACTGAGCAATAACTTGCTTAAAAGAATCAGCAGCGCAATTTTATACAATAAATCTATCGTAATTGATAAAACTATACGGCAGCGTGCTTAAAAATATTAGCAATTAAATAAATGAAATGAATAATTCATTTATTAAATTAACCCGTAGCGCGCTTGCAAAAATCAACAATTCAATTTGATAAATGAAATTAAAATATGTTTGACGATTGAGACCAGTGAGACTTTCGAGAACAGTGTGTTAGTTTATTCAATTAAACCAATTTTATTTATAAATTAATTATCCCAGTTTTATAATAAAATATCGTCAAAAAATCCAAATACATTAACGAAATTAAGTAATTTTTATTTCAATAGTCAATGAATTTGTGAAATATATTCGATTCTGTAAAACAATAAAAAAATAAAATTCACCAAGCTATTTGTAATTATCAATTAAATGACAATACAATTTTTAAAAAATATAGATTTATGCACTACATAAGACTTTTTCATATATCATTTAAAACACAAAACGATAATGTGTGTTGTTTTATGTAAGACATAGCCGCTGCTTGCTCGTTTTGCTGAACATGGAGCAAAGTCATATAACAATACGTTCAGTTTGAAATTTATTTACGTCCTGGCTGATTATTATTTTAATATAAAAAAACTAAATAATATATTATATTTTACGCGCGTAACAGCCGTACATAAAATTTTCGAAAAAACATGCATCCATGCTTTTTTCTTATTCCAATGGAAATTATATTGAGTATAAAGTTTATAAATCTATTGTTAAAAAAAATAATGTAAATTATATTTTTTGTGACAATTGTAGAGACCAGTTTTAAAATTAAAATTATTAATTTAGAATTTTCGGTTATTTCAACTTATATTTATTTGAATTTCAAATTCTGTATGTTTTATTTTCCGAAAATACGAAATATGTTTTTTCGACACCAGCGCAAATCCCTGCAAGGGACTATTTTTTTTAAACAAAACCATTTACCCATAATTTTTGTGTACAATTTACTTATGTTTATCAAATTCATTCCGAATTTCGATTCGGTAGATCTTATTTTTAATAAAGGCATAATATTTATTTTCACCGCTCCGCAATCTCGAATAGAAGTAGAATTTAAAAAAAAATTATTTTCCCTACACCAACGAAAATTATTTATCACTATAGAAACTTTTGTCAATATTCGTAGTTATAGTTATCGTGCAATGCTTGTTAGAACCAGT